>CAAKHC010007393.1:0-71437 GCA_901007825.1 Macroramphosus scolopax
AGCTGCAGAGGCACAATGACGTCTGTTTATCATTGCATGTTCACAAATGATATCAAAGTGAAGCAGAGGCGACTGCACCATGTGCACCATGTACGATGCAGTTGCATGGAGCAGAGAGTGTCTGTTTCTGTGTACTTCCTGTGTGTATTTTATCTGCTTCAGACAGGATGCATCAGTGAGGGCTTGAGGTTTCAGGGTTTCTATTATATTAAGTTTGCACGCCAAATCAACTAATGACAATCGTAAATTTTCCTTTTAAAATATGAAGTGATGGAATGTTGAGTTAAATTCAATAACAGGGAACAAGCAACAACACATACTGTAATTATTTATTTACGATCAGTTTATTTTGATCTTGTTGCACTACATAATTATTAGTCTTTTTCTATTGAATGACATGTCTAATGGTCATATATATATTCAGTCATATACGGTATATAGTTTTTGATGCAATTCATGGAACAACAGCACCACCTTCTGGTATTTTTTAGGAAGTTAAAATGTCACTGTGTTAATATTTTGTGATCCCTGTCATTGCTGCAAAGCTATTTTAGGAACTCTTCCCACAATATATTCTAGTACCAGATAAATGATGTACAGTGTATTTCAGAGAACCAGCAGAGGTAAGAGTGTTGAGTACCTGGTGGCAGATTTCATCCCACTGTCGATGCAGCAGCTCAATACGCTCCTGCAGGACAGAAAGGTCCTCAGCACTGATGTAGCAGGACAGCGACTCCCTCAGCAGCGTCAGATGGGCCAGATCGCCGGTCCAGCCATCAAACGTGCTCTCTAGATCCTGGTAATGACGGACACACAGCGTGGTGTTATTAACATTTGGAAATCTTCCAGACACCAATGTGACCCTGATTGAAGGTCCCATAAAACGATTCTGATCTTTGGCTTCTTTGTTCGTTGTATATGTGGAACCACTGTTACCTTGCAGCGCATCTGCTCAGTTTGAAGGTCCTCGTGGTGATCAGGCAGCGGCTGAGAGAGCTGTCGTTTGAAGGCTCTGAGTTTCTCCAGTGATCCACCAATACCTTTCTCACACCTCTCCCAGTCCTGCATGAAGCACAAACAATGTTTGCAACTGCATCACTATTACTCATCTTAAAGTTAAACAGCAAAAATGTTCCTGCAGATAGAAAATTGATTGTATCACTTCAAAAAGTGATACAATACAAAACTGCCAGTCATCAGTGCACTCTGCAGGCTGAATGGCTGGTTTACCTTCAACAAGGTGGAAAGCTCTTTCTTCTGTTCATCCAGGCAGGTGCTGGCATGTTTCCATCGCTCCTGGATATCAGTAAGCTCCGCCTGCAGGACCACCTCCGCCCGACTATCGGCTGACAGGAGCAGTTGTCTGCCGGCCTCCACTGTCAGGATGTAGCTGCCCTGCTGACGCTGCAGCACCTTTTCCTTCAGCTGTTCCGAAAAAAAAACAAAAATAATTCTTATTTGACAGGCTATAAACTGTCACTAGTTCCAATAATAGAAAATAAGATTAAATCCTGGGAAAGTTTGGAACAAACGTTATTGATATCATAACATACCTGAACAGCATCCAGCATGGAGCGAGCTTGCTGCAATGGCACAATGGTTCCTGTCTGAAGGCCCTCTGGGGGTTGGGAAACCTCCACCAGCCATTTCCGTAGCTTCTCCACCATCTCTCTGTAGCGCTGCCACTGGCGAATCAGACCGTCAATGATGCCCCGCCTCTGCTGAGCACGCCGCACTACACCCTGCCACTGGTTACTCAGGAGAGCCAACTTCAGATTGAACTCGTTTCTGCAGGATTGGAAGTCAGAAAAACCTTTTAATTTATTTAACAGTATTTAACGAAGAGTATGCTATGGTTATATTTTGGGATCTGTACCTGTCATCTACTTGACCCTGTTCTAACATCCTTTGTCCATCACTGATAATGGAGTGGAGGATCTGCTGGCGACTGAACATCTCAGCCTGGAATAACTGGAAAAAGAGAAAATAGTTAATAAATAATAACACATAATGGAGCTTTTTTCATGGTGTCTTTCAACCAACCTCGTGGCCTTTTTGCTGCTCCATCAAACTCTGGTAGTTGCCAGATATTTCCACAGCCAGATTCTGTTCTGTTTGCACCAAGAACTCCATCCATGTTTCACACTTCTCTAAGAAGGTCTGTTGTTGTAGCAGGAAGGACTGGAGTTTGCTGCGAGAACAGGATGAAAACATTTTAACGTCTCCACCTCTTCATCTGTCAAGATATCACCTCACACTTTTACCAAAATCAAATCTCTCGTGTTTGATACCTGAATCTCTCTGTGGTCTGTGCTGAGGCTGTCGACCAGTTCCTGTTGAGGTTCTGCATGCGTTTGATCTCTGCATCGTTGAGAGGGAGCCGGTAACCAAGCTCATTAAGACGCTCCAACTCGGGGGCCATGCTGCTGAATCTCAGCATGAGTCTCTGTGGAAGCACATGGAGAGGATGTTCATCTTCTACATTAAAGACAAGACTAAGTTGAATACAGAATTCTGCAACATCTGTCTTTTACTGATTTTCAAATGCTCAGTGATATATTCCCAGAGTCGTGTACAGCAAATACAAATCTTCAAAACAAACCTTGAGATCGTCCATGCGCTCTTGGATGACTGTCAGGTCGGTGGAGCTGCTGGGATCCTGCACCCTGAGAGCCTCCTCAGCTTCAACCACCCAGCAGCCCAATGAATCCAGCTGATCATTAAAGGTTTCATAGTCCTGGACTCCAGTCTGCAGTGGTGAAGAGAGGTTGAAATGCATGTTACATACGTCAACTACCATCACTCTTGCTTTGTTTGATTGTAAAGTGGAGTGTAATAAGTTGAAATTAGATATGTACTGTTTGTCCTGAGTCATTCTGTCCTACCTGCAGTGTGATGAGCTGTCTGGTGAGGGTTTGTTCCACAGCAGCCAGCCGCTGGGTGAGGGAGAGGTGATCCGACTGGATGGCGGACGCTGCTGAAGTATCCACCTGCTGTTTCAGCTGATCTCCCAGTTCCTGGAGAACCTGCAGGGACGACTGCACTGGAGCATGGGACCGGAGGACCTCCTGTGATAGAGCACCCAGAAAATGTAGAGAAGAGTGTCTTTTTCAGTCCCTTGCACGTGAGCATCTCTATGCTAAGAAGGCCTTAGAACTGGTTGAATGGTTGGATTTAAAACAACTCAACACAGGCTCAGCCCAGGGCTCACTCACGCTGCAATCCTGAATCCAGTTGGACACTTGCTCGTCAGCGATGTCCTTGCTGCAGGCAGTCTTGAGGAGCTGGTCTGCTTTCTCCTCCTGCAGCTGGATGCTGCTGCAGCTCTGCTCATAAAGCTCCTTGTAGCGCTGCCACAGTTGAAACAGAGCTTTACTGCTTCTCAGGCGCTCGGCAATCTCTTCCAGTAAGCCAGTCCACCTGAGTGCAGCGATGACATGGATCAATCAATCAATGGAGGATCTAAAGTACTGAACACCTGGATGCATCTCAAGTCAAAATATGTGTCTCGATTCTACTAGATATATACAGCTGAGGGGCAAAAGAAGCAGGCAATATGACAAGAATGTGACTAAGTGACTCAGATGTTGAAGGTCACCTTGCATTGACATCCTTGAGGGCGTTGTTGAGGGAGTCTGACACTGAAGGATGGCACTCTTTCAGCAGTTGGTGGGTCACAGCACCGAACCGTCTCAGACTACTCTCCTGTTTTTCCAGCTCCTCTTGCAAATCCTTGACAGGTGACAAATGAACAAAATGGGGCTTATAATTCACCGGCACGGATAAACACAGTGTGAGACCACATACGATACAGCCAGGTGAAAATAGCAATTACTCAACTGTGTTCAGCGTACATACCTGCAGACTTTGCACCTGCTGCTGAACAGCCTCCAGGGAGCCTGTGAGGAGGCGGAAACGAGATACAGAGTATCGTCCCTCCATTAGGTATCCATTTATCTCCTCTGAGGCTCGTTTATAGAGACTCCACCGATCCAGCACTGACGTCAGGCTGATCGTCAGCTGCCCAATCTGTAAAATCACATTTCATTTAGAATCACAGAAATACAAAGTGAAACTAAAGACGGAGACGTACCTAAGTTGAACATAAAATCTGCAGTGACAAGAGAACAGGAGAGCTCACCAAGTGGTCCAGGTTAGCCCAGGTGTGATTGACACCCTGGAGCGTCTCCATGACGATAGCACAGGCCTCATCGGTTTTGTTCTGGACAAGGGCGCAGCCCTGCTCCTCCACCCTCTCCAGTTCTTTTTCTTTCTCCTTCACCATCTCCTCCATTTCCTAAAAAAAGGTTTATTGAAACTTTTACCATCATTTAAGGAAACATTACATTGGGAACGTCTAACGTGCAGACAGCCTGTGAGGACCCACCTGGCAGTCCTTGAGAGCGTTCTGCACAGACGTCAAATCTTCTATCCTGTGTTTCCTCTTCAGTCTTTCTTCCTGGGCTCCCATCCAGGACTTTAGGGCCTGAACGCTGCTCTCGTACTCCAACCACATCTCCAGCAGGCTGTCCAGAAACTGCATCTGCAGGTGTTTAATGCATAACAACTGTTAACATTTTGTTTCTGCACCAATAAATGACTAAGGTCCTTCTGTCCTCCGGCATATGTTTCATTAAGAGCAGCAGCTGCTCTGTCCTCACCCTCTCATTGATGCGGCCTTGCAGGATCTGCCAGCGCCGGTTCATGGCTCCCAGACGCTCCGCAAAGTCTGTCTTATCACTGCGCTTACTCTCTACATCATGACCACTGATTTGCAGCACCGACTGGTTGACAAAGTCCACAGTCAGCTGCTTACAGCTTAAATCCACCCTGAAGCCCTAAAGAGAGGAAGAAAGCAGCAGATTCATGATGAAATTGAAAGATGCATAATTACAATCAAAGATTGCATCACCGATATGATCTGGTTAGTGAGCGTAAACATATGAGGAACTCAAAGAAGCAATCCAAAATATATTCAACCATCTAAATATTTGAAATACATAATGAAAGAACAGTTAAATAGTTTTATAGACAAGGTGTTCATGTAACTGGAAGATCCCCTACCTTGTATTTTTGCAAGTAGTCCTGAATCACATTTGATCCCACCGCACTCTTGAGGTTCTCTTCATCCTCCTCGATGACATTCTCCATCAACGATATCCAGTTAAACAGCTCTGAAATGGCATGACGGGAGGCCAACTTCTCCATTTGGATCTGGGAGGAAGCAAAAAGCATTTGAGAAGCACATTAAACCTCCAAGATTAAAAACCTGCATGTGGTGTCAGTTGGCTGAGTGACGTAATGCTGGAGCAGCATGTGACCATACCTGATGCAGCTTCTCCTGCACCACTGGGATGCGTGTGAACAGTTCACTCCACTGGCTGTCAACGCGGGCCAAGTCGGACCGCAGCACCACAGTGTCCACTTTCTTCAGCCTCAGCAGCTGGTTGCCCTCGGTTACCACAGAGCTCTTCAGGCTGGACTTTCCTTCAGCTTCCTTGGAAAACTCCTGAGACAGAGAATGGCAGGAATCAACATGTTATATGATGATACTATAGATTGTTATTCATAATATTACTAAGAACATGATCAGTGGCCTCACAAGAAAAGCAGAGAGATGGTCTCTGACTGTCTCGAGCTCCTGCGGGACTAACACCGCCTGCGTGTTCCAGAACTCCAGACGCTCCAGAGCCGACTGCAGCCATTCGCTCAGCTCTCCACACTCCCTCTGATACCTGGAAAGAGATCATATATCAAACACAAATCAGTTCAGAAATCACACTCTATATTTGCTCTGTGGGAATCATGATTCGGATAAATAATCATTCCAAATGTCACCATAAATACATTGTTTCCATTAACCAGATCCTGAAAAGGATTGAACAGAATCATCTTGGGTTCAGAGGGTTGAAGCTCTGATGTGTCTCTGACCTGGTCCAGTGTTTCAGGATGGCCTCCAGGCGCTGTAGTTCCTTGTTGATCTTGTTGGTGTTGTTGAGCCAGTGTTCCCCAAGGAGGGCGAGTTGATTCTCCAGTGCAGGGCAGCACACTGACAGCAAGAGATGTTTGCCTTCATCCAGCACCTGGTACAGCTTGTGTTGGTGCTCTGTCAGCCTCCCCTTCAGACCCTTTGACACACAATGGAAGAGGAGCAAATGAAAGCCAATAGGAACGTGACAGAGTGGCAGTCTCCCGTTCTAAAACTACACCCAGTGCTAATTAGCGTTATTATCCGGCTTCTCCTGATGCCTCTTTGTACCTGATACAATGAGATCCTGTCCGAGAGCCTCTCTTCTGTCTCCTCCACTAGACCAACAGTAGGGATACATCCTTCCACTGCCTCCAACTGTCGGTTTAGACTCTGGTAATCCTGTACCAGGCGACACCAGGTCTAAACAGGAGACAAGGTTGAATTAGAATATCAACTGCAGACAATTGCTCTCGTCCAGGCAGTAAGAAGAGTTCATTTTTAAATACTGATGATCGTGTTTAGAAGAATCTCTCTCACCTCCAGGATGCACTCCAGCTCAACACCTTTACTGTGTGCCTCCCTCAGGACGCCCTGAGTCTGGGCTAGTGTCTCCTCCAGCACCTGACTCTCCTTAGGAAGCATGAGGCCACTAATTTTCCTGAAGTACGTCTCTGTTAAAATCATGTGTGACTCCAGACCCTGAAAGAACTCCTAGGAAACACACACACACACACACACACACACACACACACACACACACACACACGCATCATTGAGGCGTTTTCCCTCTGACATTTCACACTATAAATATTCCTCACACCTACTAGCTGACCTTATGTTTGTCCAAGTGATTCTGGACTTCCTCCATAGAGCTGGCAACAATCCTCTGATCAGCAGCCATCTTGTCTTTGGCTGTGTCCACCAGGTCGGTCAGGTCCTGCAGGGCGCGCTCGTACTGACCCTTCAGAGCCATGTTCTGGTTCAGCCCACTCCGCCGAGAAGCCACTGTCATCACCAGCTCCTCGTAGGAGTCCTGGAGACACACACAGAGAACAGAGTCTGTTATGTAGTTTGTCCTCTGCATAGAAGTTAATGTAGCTACATCTCAAGTGTCAGTGATGTTAATTACCTGCAGTTTGAGTATTTTGTTTGTTGACATCTGATCTGCCTGTAGCGCTGCTCCTCTGGTTTTAAGCTCTGTGATCCTCTGTTCAAATTCTTTCAGGTTGTCCTCTGCACTGGCAATGACCTGAGAGAAATGAGGGTGGTGAGTGATTTTTTTGTTCTCTATAGACGTAGAGTTGAGTGTTCGTGAGATTGCGTTACCTCCAGCTGATTTGAGGCGGGTCTGTCCATGGCTCCGGCTAAGGCCTGCAGGATCTGGCACTTGGTCTCAATTAAAGTGGTCTGGAGATGTTGCAATTCAGTCTGGCAAGTAATAGAACATTTGCATTAATGTGTACAATCCACACCAGTTCATAAGAAGCAAGCACAGTCTCTACAGTCACTGAACTTTATATCCAGGCATTTCTTTGGAGGGTAACAGAGTATCTGCAAACCTGGTAGGCTGTGAGTTCATGTGCCCTAGTCCTCATGTGGTCACATCTTTGACCCAGAGCACAACCAAGAGCTCCTAGTCTTTCCGTCAGGCAGTCAAGGTTGTCCGCCAGCAACACCCGGTCCTCTTGCCTCAACCCGGAAGACCCAGCTAGCAAAGCCTGGCTGAGCTTCACCTCCTCCGTCATGTTCCGCACGTCGTTCTCCAAAGTCTGCAGAGAAAACCAGAAACAGCACAGACGGATTCAATCTAAAAAATACTGCACGATGAAAAGAAAACATCCAAAGTGCAATAAATAGTGAAGATACACAGCAAAAACTCCTGACTTTACCTCCTGCTTCTGGAGCTGAGTCTCTGCATTGTCAGCCAGCAGAACCGAGCCAGAAAAGACATTGTTCTCCACACCGTCCAGCCAGGAGGAGGTGGACGACACAGCTGTGTACAGCTGCTGTTCCATCTGCAACACCTGTGTCTCGCCGTCACCGGGCTACGTTCCCACAACAGTGTCACACATTGAACAACAAACTTGAATGCTGCAATGTAATGTGTTTAAATTGACAACATGTTTTAAACAACAGTCAAACCTGAGCAGTCCTGTCCTCTATTGTTTGTCTGAAGCTGTCATACAGAGTCTTCAGGGAGGATTTGTCAGCCTGCGTTTCTCCTTTAAACAGCGGCCCAGCTGTGGTCACACGAGACGCTCTGGAATAAACCTGCAAAAGAACAGACAGGCATTCAGTCCCCGGCTGTGTGAGATAACAACAATATCTGTTTCTTCAAGTACTACTAAAAATAATACTGCAGGGTTTGTACCGGCTGCTTGTGGTCTTGTTCCAGGGTTTTCTGCATGAGCTGCAGTTTGGTTTTGAGTTCCAGTCTCAAGCTCTCCCACCGCTGCCTCATCTGCTCCCGTGCAGCCTGAGCTTCCCTCTCAACCAAAGCTTCTGGTGAAAAGGGCTCTGTTGTACTGCAGAGACAGAAGCATGAATGTGTTGATGTTTCACGTACAATCTCTCATAGGAATCATGACGTGCACTTTGTATTTTAATTAGACTTGTCGATTACCTGCCGCTGCTGGGTGACGCCTGCTGGATGAGGATCTCCTCTCCTCTGCTGGCGACTGACTGAAGCAGCTTCTTCTGCTCTGCAAGCTGCTCTTCCAGTTCCTACAGATGGCAAGACAATAACAACAACAGCTAAATGGACTATTCCATCTTTTCTTCATTGAATCTAATCAGAAGAAACAAAAGATAATAACAAATTGATTGAGAAAAGAGATGTCAGTTTCAACATGAGTTGCCTGACTGTCCAGCGCAGCTTTAATACTGACACAGTGAATATGTACCCTCTGTCTCTGCAGACTGTCCTCGTGCTGTTGGGAGCGTGTGGTCCGGGCCTGGGCCAGCCAGTCCTGCACACTGGGACTCTGAGAGAGGCTGGAGTCTGATTCACTGTCCTCCTGCTCCTGTAGGGAGTCCTGTTAGAGCAGACAGTATATTGTTGTGTCATTATCCAACTGTGCATCACATTCATTCACATTAGTGTATGGCAGCCCCTCACCTGCATGTTTATCTGCTTGTCCTGCAGCATCTTCTGAAGCTCCAACAGGCCACTCTTCAACGTACGTATCTTCCTGGCCAGCTGCTCAGCTTCCTCTCTGGTCTCTGTCCGGCCCTCTTGCAGCAGGTTCTCGCTGTGCATGGACAGCTCTGACAGGGCCATCACCTTCTCTTCGATGTCCAGCAACATGTTCTGCAGCAGTAGCAGGAGAGAGGCCAGCTCAAACATGGTGTCTCATCACTTACAGCAGCTCCACTCGCTACACAACAGGCCCCCAGACAGTCAAAAAGGGGGACCAGGGCCTTGCTGTGCCCCCTATACCAGCAGCGTCCCCCGGCCACAGGACTGGGAGAGCTCTCCCTCTGCTCTCATCCTTGGCCCACCTCTCCGGCCTCGCCTCCTGTGCAACATATTACCAGTAATCCTTCACGCTCCATGCTCTGTAGCCAACATGCTCTTGCTTAAATTGGAAAGCAACACCAGACAAAGAAGGTAATGTGTGGACAATTGGTTTTATATTTGCATAGCCAGTTCTCTGTGATCAATCGCGAGAGCAGAGTAACTGTCCGTTTCTTCCCGCCGCAACCTCTCCGTTCTCCAGGTTCTCAAGAATTCCCCTACTTGGATATTCTAGCAGCTTTGTCACCAACACCAATCCCAGCAGCAGGACGCATTAATCCTGTGAAAGCCACAACCCTCAGCCCTATGCTGCTAACGGGTCCCTGTCACATTCATCTGCATAATCTGCTTAAGACTAGTGCTCCAACTGACTGCTCGGTAATGCTCTTGTTTACCCACTGAAAAGGTTCCTGCCCCCTTGGATGAGCCATATGAGAAAACGGAAAGAAAATATTTAAGTAAAAGACGGAAGTCGATAATCCGGCGCAATATTTACTGTTGTGTCCTGACCCCGGGGCAACAGGTTAGAGCTGCCTGGATCCTCCCTGACAATCTCATTTGATCTCATAGATCATCAGTGTTACAGTTGAAATAAGTTTGTCTGCATTAACTGCTCTAATTGGACAGCAGGCGGAGCTCTTACCTGACATTCAGCGAGCTGGTCCTCCACATCTGTCTCCTCTAAAGGTTTGGAATCAAGGATGGAGGTGGCAGCATTGCACATACCGGACAACCACTGGTCCAGCTCATCTGCCTGGGTTTGATAAAGCTGTATAGCCTGTCCCTGACGCTGGCCCTCCAGACGGTCGATAACACGCTCCTGGTGAAGAAACATTCCCATTTTTACTTACCACACAGGTGTCCCAATTTGGTACCAAAACAGCAGAACTACCCAATAAATACCTCCAACAGCTGCTGTTTCCCTGAGGCCTTCATATGGATGGTGGCCATCCTCTCTGCTAAAACCGCGAGGGACGAGTGCATGGCCAGCTGGTCGGCCATGTCTGAGTCCGCAGCATCGTAGGTCAGATCCTCTGTGAAGCTCGTCTGCAGCCTGTCTATTTCCCCTTGCACACTCTGAATCTCTTCTATCAGATCCTGCAAAGAACAACGATGCAGCTGTTTATATAAACTGCACATATCTTTAATTTCTGTATAAAGAATTTGTGTCTTTTTACATACATATATTTTATATATATGCATGTCATGCAATGAAAATAACTAATTCCAAAGTTGGATGTTGCAGATGCAGTAAGAAAGTATTCAAGAGCTTTATTGTGACTCACCTCCTGGGTCTTCATGTGACTATCTGGGCTTCTATCCGCCTCTAGAGGCTCACTTAGTTTGGCCTCCAGAGCTTCCATCTTAGAGGAGATTGACTGGAGCGAGCCCTGGTAATGCTGTTGCTTCTCCAGAGCTTCGTACAGAGATCGTTGCTTCTCGCTGATCTGTTGGAAGACGAATCGGGGGGGTTAAAGAACGTTCATGTGATACTTACGTTGTTCATATCTAAGTATAACGTGTCTTAGTTTCTTCTACATAACCTACAGCTCAGTATGACGTGTGCTGGATTCACTTACCACATTCTTTAATGACTCCCACGAGCGCTGCAAGTCATCTAAGTTGGCCACTGACTCAAACGTTGGGTCGTATAATTCCTGGATTGGAGCTCTTGTAAGTGTTCCTCGTCCGACCTGGAAACATGCAAACAAATGAGTAGTCAAGATACATTTATTAAGAAACACAGCAGAAATATAAAGCCCAACATACATTGTTAGGCCACTGATGAGCTTGCAGGTGCAGGGGTAGAATAAATCTGTGTTATTACTCTCCTTGGTTTGTTTCTATCTTCCTCAATTAACATTGCTGTGAGACCATGTTGAATAAGAAAGAAGAGAGATACCTTGGTCATAGTGGCTTCAGTATGAGTGATGGGAGAAGGAGAGCGACAGACAGGAGGAGATGACACCTCACTGTTAGTGCCCTCCTCCCCCGACTCCTCAGTTACGGGAGACAGGAGGGTGTGACAGCGACCGGCAGTCATCTGACGCGCCATGCAAGAAACATTATTAGCAGAGCAGACATGCGAGGTGGAGAGGGGGAGATCATCATTTAAGTGCAATGAGTTTGTTTTAGTTTATAAAGAAAGCAGCGGTAGTTAAAAAAAAAGAGAGAAGGAATTCAAATTATTTTAGCTAAAGTTAGAAATAGCAAAAAGATGTTTGATTAGCATAAGACGTAGATTTAAAAAAAACAACATGAAGCTTGTTCAGCATGATCACGTTATGTGGTATATTACACTCTCTCACCATCACAGCCTGAGCAGATAATTTCTTCGATTTGTCCTGCTCCATCTCCTGCAGCCCCTCCGGCAGTGCCTCCACGTCGCTCACAGTCAGCAGCATGGTGGCGTGCTTGGCCTTCACCGCCAGCATCTTGCACTTTGAGTTCAGCGACGCGATCTGCTCCTGGTAACCTTTGATCTTCTGGGCCAGTTCCTATTCAAAACAATAAGTTCCAAACTTATCTCATGGACTAAGGAGGACATGCCCCTTCTTATTTCATCATTCAGCAGATGATTAGATTAAATCAGCCTGTCGGAGTTTCCCTCCTGAATTCCCTCCTCCACTACGATGTGCTTTGGTTGTGAATATATGTATTTTACTTCATGGTGAAGGATCTGGGCCTGCAGCTCCTGGATGTTGCTCGTAGTGATCGGGCGGTCCTGGATGACACGATGAGCTTCCTCTATCAACCCCTGCAGATCTCTCACTTCCTGTTCATACTGCTCATACTGCACCACTGCCTCCTGGGGAACAACAGAACAGTTTTGCTATAGTTAGATGACCAGTAGAAACCATGTGCATTTCAAATTGAGTCCAATAAGCAATAGAGTCCAATAAACAATTTGACAATGTCCTCAGGCAAATATTGCCCCTGACTGTACCTGCAGGATGTTGCATTGCTGAATGGCCACATGCTGCAGCTGACTGGCTTCTTGCTGCAGACGCAGAGCCGTGCGACAAATGGCGAGGTTGGGCATCACCTCCTCTGGGACCTGCAAAGCGCTCTGACACAGCTGCACTGCCTGCACCTGCTGCTTGAAGCTTTCCATATCAGACAACAGACGCTGCAAAACAGGGAAAGTTAACATCGTGTGAAACTGCTGACACGCTACAATATGCAAAGTAAGCATTCAAGGTGATTTATAATATATATTTACAGGCTGTATAATGGACCTAAATGTTATGTGGTTACCTGTCTCTGAGCCAGCTGTTCTTTGAGGCTCTGGCGTGCCAGCTCTGGTGAGGTCAGTGTGGCCTGGACCTGCTCCAGCGCAACATGTAGGGCCTTAACCTCATATTCCAGGGCTTCCATACTCTGAGGATATATAATAGATGATTTAATTATCACAAAGTTTAAACTATTAAGATTAGTTTTCCTTCAACATGAAGTAGAAACAGGAAAATCAGGCAATTTGTTTAAGGCAATTTATCAACATGTGAAATAGATAAGACATTCAATGTTTGTTGACCTTATCTGCATCCTCCAAACTCTGCAGCCGTGTCCTGATGCTTTGCTGCAGCTCCTCAGTGTGTCGACTGAGCTCACACACCTGCTGGCTCATGGACTCCACCTGCAGCACCTCAGACAGAAGCTCCACTTTCTCTGCCATCGATTCCAGGTCTCCACTGAGCTCCCGAGACTCACGCAGGACAGCCTGAGAACAACACAAAAAGGGCAATGCAAGGCATGTGTGTGGCTGGTGCCATTCATTTTAAACCAAACTCAGTCTCTGTGACTCACCTGGTACATCCGAATCTGCTCCTGCAGGTGCACAGAGGAGTTCCAGATGATGTTTGCCCTAACCAGGCTTTTGGCTTTCTCTGACCACCTCACAATGAAGTCCAGCATCTCATTATACTCATCTAAATAGCAGACAGCCTGAAGAGCCAAGATAACAAAGTTAAACTCCAATACAACAGTGACATTCTCATGAACATTGCATGAGCTTCAAAACTGTGTAGGAGACCTTAGAAAACCAAACCTTTTTGAGCCAGTTGTTCCTGCAGTCTGCCAGCCGGCTCGTGTGGTGATGCATCTCTGATAACTTGCTGATGGCGTCACTTAGCTGTTTGGCCAGCAGGGGGTTCCTGCGGCCAAACTCCTGCACAGCAGCTTCCAGTTCTGAGAGAGTGCGACCGCAGCTGTCCAAGTCCTCAGCCAGACTCTGAACAAAGAAATGTCACATTTATCATTTCATCTCCTGACAATGCTTCTTGGATTCTAATAAAGAGTCAGGCTAGAATAGATAATCCACCTTGACCTCCTCCTTGGCATGATCAACCTCTGGGGACTTCTCCTTGAATTTATTGGAGACTGCTTTGAGTTTCTCAGAGATGTCGTGGATTCTGGAACTGAAGTCCTCTTTTATTTCTCGGGTTTTCTGAATTTCTCTCTCTTTTGAAAGAACCTACAACACATGGAGAAATGGGAATTGACCCTTGCAGATATGTGATAGGAAGACTTAAAATATTACAAAATATAAAGAGGCCCATCAACGTGTTATATCTACTGAGTCAAAGCTATTCAAATAATGAAGTACCTGATCCTCAATAGCACCCAAAGCAAGTGAGACCTCAGCGAGCTGCATGGAGATTTCAGAGGGCAGAATAGTGTAGAGATCCAGGTACTTGCTCTGCTGCTGCTCTGCTAGTTTATCCACATTCTGACGATATGTGATCACATCTCCATGTACAACCTGTACGTGACAGAATACGACAAACACACATTGGTTGTCAAAACACTGAAATGATCAAGTTTGCATTCTTGAGAGATGCATTCACAAATTTAACATTTCTTTCTGTCGACAGCAGATGTACCTCAAGTTCCTGGAGTAAGGAGTCTATGTCTGGTGTGGGGTTGAGAAGAAGCTCCCGAGTCTCCTGGATCCAGGCCTTCACAACGCTAAGCTCCCTCTCCACTTCATCTCTGTCCCTCAGTTCCTGAGCTGCCTGAGCCCGCCTGGTCCTCGACTGCATCAGGAGGCTGGGTGAAAAGAGAAAAATCAATCTACTCGGATTCTGAAAGGCCGAATATTCTTGACCTTGATTTAAAACAGCAGTCGTACAAATCATTGAATATCAGCTTCTCCTCAATACCTCTCCATTTGGTCTTGTACAGCTCGGATCTCCTTCAGACTGGGCAGCTCATCCTGTTCATTTGTGGGTGAAGGCACCTCCACATCGTGCAGCAGACTCAGGGCATACTGGCGCAGCAGCATGAGGGAAGAGAGCTCTCTCTCCAAGTCTTGGCTCAGCAAGTCATGCTGGTCCAACAGAGACTGCAGGGTGGCTTTGGAGGCCTTCTCTATGGCACTGTCAGGGACACGACTCTGGAGCTCATCGGAGACGGCTCTGACCTTCACCATCTTTACAAAATCAAAATAAAGGGAAATTACTCATGCAAAACAAATTATTACATATTATGAACTGTGCATTTCCCTGGGAGTGTACCTTCTCTCTGAAAGTTCTCCAATCCTGTGCCGTGTCCTCCAGTACTCTCTCCCGCCCTCGTGCGACACTGCGAAGTCTCGTCCAGCGCTGCCACACGGTGGTCATGGAGCGGCTGATGGTGGCCTTGCTAGCATCGCTGCCCACCAGCTCCAGCTGGGCCGCTTGCTCCTCTAATCCACTCAGCTTCTCTTGGAAGCCGTTCACAAGTGATACGAGGGACTAAAAAATGAAAAGACAATAAATAAATCAGGTTTAAAGTATTCGTAGAGGCACCGCATGTCAAGTAACTTTTGGCCTTTCCTACCCGATGACTGCATAACTTGTCTTCAGCCTCCTGGTTTGTTGCCGCCTTGGCGGTAGAAAATTCTGTCAGCTTTTTCTCAGCTTCATTCATAAGCTCAATGACAGTCTGTCTCGCCTCCTGGTACGACTTCCACTGAGCAACACAGCTGAAACAAACAGGAAAACATTTGGATATTGGAAAGGTAAAGCTCCAGAATTATGCATGCATATCACTCTTGTGCTTTCTCTACCTCTGAAGGACATCTTGGTGAGACTGCAGCTGATCTCGGACCTCCGCGCCTCTCTGCTCCGCGGACTCAACACTCACTCGGAGCTGCTGTTTAGCTGTGGGATTGACCAGGTTCTCCAGTGGTGGTATCAGGGCCTCCAACTCCTCCAGGTGGATGAGGAACTCCTGCTCCGTGGCCACGATGTCCCCCTGCTGTCGCAGACACTCCTCATAGTTCTCCACGTCCACACCCAGGCTGGCTTGCTGCAGGAAGGATACGGCCTCCTCGAGCCATTCGCAGGCTGACTGCATCCTGAAGTGATACTTCTGGCACAGCAGGAGGGCGTCCTCCAACGTAATCTTCACATGGAAGCAATTAAGAAAAAAAACATAAGAAGGGTCGATCTTATATTCTTAGGCATCAAGTAATATACCTAAATAGATATTTAGCAGGAGGATTTAGCAGTAAAAGTAAGGTCCTTCAACTTTATAGACGTGCACTACAAAGTCTTTAGGAAGCTGTGAGAGGGGAACATATGTCATTGATTACCTGTTTGGAGCTCAGTGCTTTTTGAACATCCGCCTGCAGCTTTGCCATTTCTTCCAGGCTTATTTCCACGTGTGTCGGGACGAGCTCGTTGGCACTGGTATACTTCTGTTTCTCCCTGCTACTCAGAGCGGCGACTATCCTCAGTCGGGACTGAACTTCCTCCTGCATTATCTGCTGTTTCCTGATCTCCTCCTGCACCTTCTCCACCCTCACGTCCACGATCACGGCGCAGCCCAGTTCGTCCCGGACCTGTTGGAGCCAGTCCAAGGTCCTCTTCATCTCCGTCTCAAAGTCTTTGCTCTGAATAAACCTGTTCTCACACTCTTCAATTAGGTCCCCTACTGCAACCTGCAAGGATCGCAGCTCATCTTGCCACAGAACCACTTGCTCCTTGGAGGCATCATTGGCTGCTTGGGCCACACGAGGAGCCAGAGTATCCATCTGCTCCATGAGCCTGGACAAGTGAGAGTCAGCACTTTGGAGGCTCCCTGCCAGAGTGTGGTAGTTCTTCAGCCGCTCCTCAGCTGACTGAGTCTCTGCGTTCACTTTTACCAGCTGTTCCTTTGTGGCCTTTAACTCAGAGTCTACCTGCATGGCCATCGCCTTGTGGTCCTCAAATGACTCCAAGGTTTCATCCAGATGCTCCACTTTCTGTTCAACCAGCCTCTTCAGACCGTTGTACAGGCTCACAAGTTGGGTCATTTCCTCCGGGCACCAAGGTTGACCGGTGCTACGGAATCCCTCTTTCTTCTGGTTCAGCTCGCTCACAGCCAGACCCAGGCTGCTCAAGTCTGCTTGGATTGCTTTGTAATCACTCTGTAAACTGACCACCTCTTCTGTCTGCAGGCCCACCGGCTGTGTGCCCAGACTGTTGAACTGTTCCTCCAGCTCCTTCAGGGCTTTGTGAGTGATGTCTATGAAGGAGGTGTACTCGTTCCTCGTTAGGATGGCCTGCTGGATTTTCTCCTGCTTTTCTTTGGCTAATGCTAATATGTTGTTATATTGCTGGGGGAGGGTATTGAGTTTCTCATCCAAGTAACAGTGGTCGACTTCGTTCAGAGAGGGCAGAATGTCCTGACCGGCTCTTTGTACGATCAGGAGAAGGTTCTCATAATCAATCGCCTGCTCGACAACCTGTTGATATTTATACAGCTGCGCCTCTAATTCGGCGTCTCCTACCATTAGATTAATTTCAGGGAAGGTGATGATATCAGCTTGTTTTATCCACTGGCATATTTTCTCTAGATCAGTCTTGAAGTACTTTCTAGACACCAGTACTTTCTCAAGCTCCTGAAGCTTCTGGCCACACCTGTGTAGCGTTTTGTCAAAGATGTTTTGCAACTCCTGCAACTTGGTGAGGATCTCATTCCTTTCTTCGTCATTGGCCTCCCTCATCAGGTCCCTCCCCTGAGACCAGAAGGACGTCAGCTCGCTCTGATAGGCTTTCAAACTGCTCTGGATGTTCCTACACGTTCTGACCTGCTTGGCGAGGTCATCAGGTAGCAACGCAATGTACTCCTCTGCCTGAGCCTTCTTCTCATTCTGCTGGACCCAGGAGATGGACTGGCTCACAGCCATCAGGAACTGAGTCCTCTCTGTGAACGCCTTGCTGAGGTGTTTTCTGCGCTGCACCACTTTCACACTCAGAGACTCAACCTCAGATTGAGTGTCAGTGATCAGCTGCTGCAGGCGCTGCCGCTCACTGAGGCCCAGGCGGGCCAGCACCCTGTCAGAATCAGCCATGGCCTGTGCAAGCAGCAGCTGCTTTGCCTCCAACTCACTGCAAATGCTCAGGTGGTCAAACAGGAAGCTCTGAGCCAGCTCAGGAGGAGGACTCATTTTCATGGCCTCAGACAGGGCGGGCTGCTGCTCCTCTGCCCAATCCCGAGCCTCTCTCAGACGGGCCTCCACTTGGCTCATGTCTTCCAGGGTCATCACTGAGTCCTGGACTTTCCTCTCAATAAGATTCTGCATCTGAGTCCACCGCTGCTCAAAGTGGCTGATTTGCTCTTTCACCAGCTCCTTGTCATCCAAGTTCAAATGTTGGATGACTTTCTGTTTCTGGTCCTTTAGTTCCTCAAGTGCACCTTTTTGTTCCTCCAGGGTTACCGCAAGTTTCCGTAACGCCTCCAAATGTTGAGATGAACTTTCAGCATCCGTTCTGTGGAACAAGAGCAGAACAATTAATAATTAAAAATTGTGTGTGGAAGACCAAAACTAATTCTCACATATTTTCATTTATACAGTAGACCTAAAGGTTCACAGAGCTTAGGATTTAACTTATAACATACTGTTGAAAACACACCTGGCCAGATTGTCCCACTCTTTGGACACATGTTCAAACAGCGCCTCCACTGCAGTGATGCAGACATGGTACTCCTTGGACCTCTGCAGGTCCTCGTCCCGCTGGCTCTGCAGCTTGCTGGAATGGTGACAGAGCTCGAGCCAGGAACTGCTCAGGCGGTCAAGCTCTGCGTGTTCTGGAGACTCCTGGCCCCGAGTCAATCTGCTCACTTTCTCTGACATCTTGGTCAGGATACTTTGCTTGGACTGCAGTTGCTGGCTGCAATCCTGTGTGACAAGCAGAACACTGCATGACAACCCTAAACATATATTTTGAATCTCAAACTAAATCCTGATCAAAATGTTGGATTACATGACACAATTCAAAATTCATAAAGTAATGCAGATTTTTCTTTCTGTATGTTATCAGTGAAACCGTCAGCTACCTTGGCTTGGGACAACATGTTCTGAGCTATCTTGATCTCCAGCTCCGCAGGCCTTCTGGAGAGACTAAGGAGCTGCTGCTCCATGTCCTGGAACAAGCTGGAGAGATCTTGCTTCTGTTCCTTGATCTCCCGCCAGCCCTCTGAAAGCTCCTGTGCACTGGACATCCTTTC
Source organism: Macroramphosus scolopax (assembly GCA_901007825.1). Classification (NCBI taxonomy): domain Eukaryota; kingdom Metazoa; phylum Chordata; class Actinopteri; order Syngnathiformes; family Centriscidae; genus Macroramphosus; species Macroramphosus scolopax. Next base: position 18,966 of record CAAKHC010007393.1, read on the forward strand.
CTCTATCTGCATATAAAAAACAATTATACATTTATAAACTGGATACTTGCAGCGTGGTGCAAAGTACTCCTGATGTATTTAAACATTATATTGATGTCCTTTATAATAACTACTATTGTACTGTTATAATAATAACATTACAATGTTACACTACTCTTACAATATGTATAATGGAAGAGGAGGAATCATATGACTAACCGTGAGTTTGACCTGCTGGACCTCAGTAGCTGTGACTCTCACAGCATCATCAGACAGGTCACACACAGAACACACCAGGTCCAGGTAGGTGCTGGCCTGCTCTTGGAGGGCCCTGTAGTGCTTCACCTATATTAATAAAGTAATGATCAAATTGAAATCAGATAATCACAAGATTAAAGAAAGGCCCAACTACTCGTGGTGTCATTTACCTGTTTCAGTGCCTCCTGCAGACCGGATGGTCCCTGATCATTGAGCTGGAGCTCCTCCTCTACGGTGGAGAGCCATGTTTGGCTCTGCTGGAGAGTGTCCTGGTGGCTAACATGTTTCTGCAGCTCCCGGTCCAGACTTTGGTAAACCTGTTGAACAGTTGTTTTTTTTTAGGTGGAAGTGTAGAGCGGTTTGAAGTCAAGGCTTCAACCAGCTCATCAGACAGTTCCACTACTCACACGTTGGGCAGTGCTGCATATGGCAGAGTAGCTATCTCTGGTTCCCTGTTGGTGAGCCTGGACTTGTTGACTGATCTTTGCCTGGACTTGGTCCGTGCAGCTGGCAACAAGATCTTCTCCTTTCTGCTTCAAGCTTGTGAGACGTTCCTCAAAACTGGCGATCTCCTCCATTATTGCCTGGAACAAAGTGAGGGATCCCTTAAAATATAGTTTGCAATTGTATAATTGATCCAATGTAAACCAAAAGTATTTTAATAGCATTTTCAAATAAGTCAATACGGGTTTGGTCACCTTGTGTCGGGCGAGTTGCTGCGTGGCCATCTCCATACTGCTGGTCTGCATAGATTCTGATGTGACCAGCCGACTGGACATCTGTAAGAGCCACTTCTCAACCTCCTGTAACTCGCTGTTGTAACCCTCGTGCTCCTTCACCCACTCCACGAGGTTCTGGACCTGCGTCTGAAACACAACATACATCCATTCCAATGTAAGACAAGACAAATAAATACTACCACATTAGTTTAAAATGGTTTAATTCTCCTGTGAGCTAAGCAGTAGTTTTACCTTAGCCAACAAGCAGAGGTCTTGGTAGTCGGCCTGCAGCTTCTTCATGTTGTCACTAATCGTGGGGTCGTGGATCGTGTCCAGCAGAGCCTCTCCTCTCTCAATGACACATTTCACAGCCGATTCATGAGACTGCACTGTCTGCTGGATGGTCTGCGGAAGCAACGAAACATTGCAGATGAAACAGCTCTGTTTTCACTGTAGAGTAAAAGGAAGAAGGGTGTTTTAGTTACCTTGTACTTTGCTAGCTGAGCCTTCTTCTGGTATAGTTCCGCTTTAGGTTCTACGCTTGATGCCAACAGGTTCTTGGTCTCTTTCACCCACTGCGCCTGCGCTTTGTATTTATCTATAAAGTCTTTAGAGAGCGAGATGCATTTCTCAAGGGAGCTCTGCTCCGTGCGCAGAGTCGCCGTCAGCTCCTCTAGCTGGGCGAGTTGGGCGTCCACCTCCTCCCTCAACTGCTCTGCTTCAGCTTCCTCCAAGAATAACATGGCTCGCTCCGTCTTCTCTCTCATCGTCTTCAGGTAGGTGTGACCCTGCTCCATGTCTGCCTGAAGAGCCTGAAGAGTACACGAGGTAAATATTATTCACATTCGCTGCTGCTGTTTGTGCACTACCATAAATACAATAATCACACAATAACAACCAGAAGATATGTATTCTATGGTGGAGAATCCACCTCTAGCTTCTTCATCTTTCTCTCCATGGCAAAGCGATCCACTGCATCCACACTTATAGCCACAGTGCTGAGGTTATTCTGAGCTGTGCTGAGCCAGTCTGAGAAGGTTCTGAAGACACACTGTGCGTCCTCAATGCAGGACACCTCCTCCTGGAGCTGCTTGATCGTCTCCTGCAACACAAAGCAAAATATTTTATACATGAAATCAGGTAAATCTGCTGTGTTGACGATTATGCAACCCTGTGTGCTGTGAATATTACCAGTAAATGCAGAAGCAGGGCGTGGTAACGGGCTGTAATCTGGGTGGCTCTGGTACAGATCCGGCTGCTAATTTGGGTCTCGTCCAGAACCTGCTGAGCCAGGAAGCTGAGGCTCTCCATCTCCTCTTGATAAACGAGCACTTCCTCTTGCCAGCTCTGTTCAAAGACGGATCATTCGTGATTACATATATTTATATGATAGTTCAGCAGCCTGGAGTTTTCGATAAGTTATTTCCAACCTTTATCAGCTGCAGCTGAGCGCCTTTAGTCGCACAGTCGGACCGGCGATTGCTTCGCAGTTGTGCTTTGGTCTCCATGCCTTTTAGCCAGCTGTCAAGACGCTGGAACTTCTGCTCCATCTGCCGGAGTTTGGCCAGAGCGCTGTTGAGCTGCGACCTGGTGTCGGCCAATCGGGCCTGGTACAGCCTCCACTCCTGCTGCAGGGTCTCCAGCTCTCGGTCTTCTATCTGGGGCAGCCCCCAGGGAATCACCAGCTCTCGACTGACCAGCAGGGTGTTGAGCAAAGCCTGACCCTCGGTGCAGTACAGCTGTAGTTCCTGTAGTTACAAGCACTGTCAGCTCTCTATCTTTCAGATAGTATATCAGCATTGCAGGCTATGAAGATAATATTGATTGCACTGATTTGTTTCCGACCTGCAACTTTTGGAGAGTCTCCTCCAGCATATCAACATCGCCCTCCAGCTGAGTGTAGCAGCCCAACTTCTCCTGTTCCTCTTCCAGCCAGCCCTCAAATGCATGGAGGCCCTGTTGATACTCCTGATGGGCTTTCACCAGCTCCTCTGCTTTGCCTACTGCCCTCTGAGGACACAGAAAAAAACATATTGGTTCACAGTCATAACGTTACTTTGTAGTGCTGTGCACATTGTGTAGCTTGTCACCATGGCATTGTCTTTGATAGTGTTGTAGCGTTCCTGCAGATCTTGGAGCTCCAGCTGAGTGACATAGTTCTCAGCTATTCTCGCACTCTTGGCTGTGATGGTCTCCAGCAGGGCGTTGTGGCTGAGCACTTCCTCGTACAGCAGCTGGAAACAGCAGGGATACGGTGTTACATCATCAGTCAACTGTGCGAGCTGAAAGATTAATAGCTCAAAGGTGCTAGTGATTCTGAACCCTCCACTGCCCAGTCCTTATAAAAGTCCACCATAGCCCCTTTAACATGTACAACATTGCTGAGAAGATTGCAGTACCTTGGCTCTGCTCAGATTAGCAGTTTTGTCTCTCATCTCTGAACACTGTTTATCAGTGGGGTCAAGATTCTCCTCCACTCGCTCCACCCAACTCACAAACTGGCGTACATCCTCCTGGTAACTGGTCCACTGAGACAGAGAACCCTCCAGCTGACTGTTTGGTTTAAAAGAGTCCAACAAACAGTAATCAAGACACTGGTTGCAGACCAAAAACTGCTTGCTATATAACACAGAAGCTCAGCCTAAGGTGGAGATATTTGTAGTGGACTACTAACCTTTTACATTGAATGGAAGCAGAGAGAAGGGCATCCCAGGAATCTTTCAGTTCCTGGATTTGGTTTTGGACTACAAGCACTCCGTCAGCTGAGGTGTTCCTCTGAACTGATTCTCCTCTCGTAGTGAGCATCTTAAGCTGGATCTCCTTCTCCTGACGAGCCGTCAGCAAGGCCTGGTGCAGCAATCACAGCATGTGTATTTATTACATACCTATATAGGGTCCTAAACGTGGCACTCAAAAGTGGTAACACTGTCTGCCTTTCTATACCTCCAGCTTGATCATCCTGCTATCGAGAACATTCTTGTCAGCAGTGGGGGCACAGTAAGTCTGCAGCATGTGGCTGGTGTCTGCCACCCAGTTCTGCAGCTCCTTTAACCCTTGAGAGAAGAGCTGGTGCTCAGTAACAATGCGGTCAATCCGGGATGCTTTCTCCTGCGGAAAACAACCAGTCAGATACGTGTCCAGTGAAGCAATCCACAGCAGGCCAAACAATGCAAACAAATCCAGGGAATCAGTGAGTTTATTGTCTAACAGAGACTTTCAGTGACAAAAGACACTAATGTTTAATGTGTTGAGTTAGTACGACTGTTTAAACATCTGTAAATCATGTTAATAAAGAGCTCTGTCCAGTCTAGTGCCTCCTGTCCAGCAACACCCCGAGTGTAGCCCAAGTGCACACGGAGATCGGTAGGCATTACTGTACCTTGGTCAGGTTGGTTAAAGCTAGGTACTGAGCAGAGAGCTGCGAGACACGGTGCACAAAGCCCTTGCCGGCCGCGTGTTCATCCCACAGCAGCTGGGCCTTCTCTTTCAGCCTGCTCAGCTGAACTTCATGAGAGGCTAACTCCTCAAGCACAGACTGGAAGAGCAGAAGCAGGTTATCACAGAGGCATGCAAGCTGACATAGATACAGGACAGTTAACTTCAGACGGACCGGAGGGGTGAGAGATGGCAGCATGGCAAAACAAAAAGAAAAGAGAACAAGAGAGATGAATCTGTTTATGCAAAGTGTCGGTGGACACGTTGTGCATTCATGATGATGAATGAAGCCTCTGGAAACAGCTGATAGTTTGAGATCGATTCTAGTAGCACTCTGTTTTATAAATAAGGCAAGTATTAATATCTATTACAGACACTGTGTTAAAGCAACATGTGAGATGAGCAGTGAGATGGCAGCAGTTACAAAGGAAGCAGACTATAAGAAAAGCGAGAAGTATGCAACATAGCTTGAATGGTGAGCTTCTGAAAATGGCAGCAGGAGTCAAGTTGGCACCCTGATGTGAGCGGCTGCACTTGAACATGATGAGTGGTGTCGGACATGAGGGATTTTGAACATGTGCACCTGTAGCTTGTGCAGCTCGAGCTTCTTGGCTGTGAGATCATGCAGTCTTGTGCTGCTCTCCTGTACGGCCAGCTCTGTGGCGTTCAAACACTCCTGAAGAGGCTCGGCACAGGCCTCAAAATCCTTCATCTGAGACAGAAGGTTCTGGAACACATGAGACAGTTTGTCTGAGATTTTGAACGAGCGTTACTCTACAGTTTTTTACTCTGGGGATGTGATGAGGGATTAACCCTGTTGGCATGAGTGTACATTTAGCTGCTTACCTGCAGACTTATCTCCCTGTTGTGAAGGTTCGTCATGATGTTTTTCCAGTCCTCTCGGGCTGTGTTCATTTTAGTCCGAACTGCATCAACTTTGTCTTTGGCTGCGATAGTAGAGACCAGCTCACCACTGACGACCACAGCGTTGACCTTTGACTGACCCAGCTCTTTGTCATTTAGGAACTCCTGATGAGAGAATCAAAGGAGATGAGACTCCCTTAGTCACCGTTTGTAAATAGAGTGTAAATAGACAAGAATGTTCTGTGTTTATATTCGTACCTGAATCTTCTGCAAGCTAGATGAGGCCTCGTTGAGGTTTTGGGGTACGTCAAAACATTTGGCAGTGTTGATCTTGGCATTGACCAACCATTGCTGAAACTCTCTGTAGGCCGAGCGGAAGCCTTGTTCCTGCAGCTTCTCTTTGCTTTGGCACTCTCTGGAGGCTTGGAGACTCAGACTGGGAACAAATGAAGAGCATTAGACACTTTGGACACCTACCATTTTGTCTTCTATTCTTGTTTGATTCATGCCATAGACTGACACATGACCAAATGACAGCTTTCCAAAACAGGGTACACGATACTGTTGCATAGTTCTACAACAGATCGTCATGTAATGACCTTCTTACCGGTTGTATTCCTTAATGAGAGCAGACACTTTGTCGGACTGCGGCCCCATGTCTCTGGAGAATCGACACAGATCATTGAGCTGAGTCTTCAGACTATCGGACAGAGGCTCAACTTTGACAAGTCCCTCCAAAGTGTCCTGGACAGATAACAGACATAAACCATCATTCACTATCACCAGTGTGTCATATGTACGAGTCCTCTACTGCCATTATAGCCTGCTATTATTAAAGATTGAAGAAACCTCATGTGGGACACACCTTTGCTATCTGCCAGCCTTTAACAACCTCCTCTCCATCATTTTTTCCCTCTACTCGGGCCAACTGTATACGCCAGTCCTTCAGCTGACGGCTGAAATCCTGCATGTCCTGCTCTAGCTGTGCTGACAGGCTGCTGAACTCCTGTTCAGATCTTGCCATCTGAGAGAGGGCAGTCTCCAGACTTGCCCTCGTCTGGAGCGCCCCACGTTCCCACTGTTCCCAGGATGAAACCAGGGCTGCTTCCTCTCGCTCGATGGCCTCGTAGCCCCCTGAGCCGGTGTGATCTCTTGCCATCGCCCCACATCTTTGAACACGGTTAAGCCTCTCTCTGCCTCGCTGCTTGGAATCAAGCAGCTCCTGAGGAGAGCAGAAGACAACAGATCACTCCCTTTGTCTAATTAAATGAAAAAAATGTAAGTAGCCACAGATTAGATTGTGAGGGAAGAGGACTCTGGGGTCAGGCTGCCAATCCTCTGAGAAGTTAATCTGGTTTGAACACCTACTATAGATGACTCCAAGGTCAGTGGGGTAGACACAAGACACACTGGAAGCACAAACACATGTCGTACTTCAAATATAACATGTGCATGTTCCTCACCTGCACCTTGCAGAGTTTTCTCTTAATGGAGACTGAGTCTCCCGACAGGTCGGACCAGCGCTGGAGTTCCTCTTTAGCTGAGATCAGCCAGTCATTGAAGTCTCTCACAGCATCAAGAAGCTGCTCGTGCTCAGACACAACCGTTTGCATGGATTGAACTTTACCCTTTGGACAAGAGAAAGACTGTGTGATCATCAGCTTCTAGATAAGAATAACACTGACTAAATATCAATGCTTCAAAAAATAATTTTGTATTTAAGTTATAAGTTAAGTTTCATGACAGTTTAATATTTGGACCTCATCTCACTAAACTAAGCCTGCGTCTAGTTCACCTTGACAACAGCTGAGATGTCAGCAAAGTGTGCATTGAGTTCTGCCCTTTTTTCGGGCCCAAAGGTCTGGTCGCCAGTTTTTTCGTACATCTCCACAGCTTTGTCTGTGAGGCGTGACAGCGCTGACGCATGAGCGTCCACGTCCGCCTGGATGGCCCTGAGGCGCTCAAGTAGAGTGGACTTCTCTTTGAGGCCTGGCTGCTGAGGCAGAGTCATCCCCACCTCCTGCTCCACCGACTCCATCCACTGCTGCAGTTGGATCTTACTTTCCTGAAAGCTGGTCCACTGGGCCACCGTCCATTCCAGTCGACTATGGAGGATAATACAGTTTGATCAGCCAAGGAAGGACATTATAGACCTATAAGAGAAGCATTAACAGGCTGACAGTCCTGCCACAGGGCAGAAGAGGGCACATGATCCTACCTGTGGCAACTCATAGAGGTTATCAACATGTTGGCCCAGGCATCCTTCAGACTCTGTAGCTGTGAGCAAATAGCCTCCTGCCCTTCCATTCTGTTGTGTTTCAGGACTTGTTCCCCTTTTCCAACGGTCATGTTGAGCTTCACCTCACCTTCACCCTTCATTAGAAGGATATCCTACATGTACAAGGAAACCAAGATATAGGTCATTTAAAAAATATTTGTATGAAAATATGGAAGGATTACAACTGCAACCTACTCAAAGTATTATCCCCTGACCTGTACAAGGCCGAGCCTTTTCTCCAGGGTCTCCTTGTTGCCAACTGTGCTGTTGAGTGAGGCCAGACGCTCCTGGACTCCATGCAGCCAGTTCCAGGTAGTCTGCAGTGTCTCTTCAAAGGCCTGTTGCTCCTGTAAAGTGAGCTGGCAGCTGCGCAGCCTCTCTCTCACACGTCTCAGCAAGGCCTGGTGCTGAGACTGCAGCTGGGCTGATACTCTCGTCTCACTGCCATCCCCTCGTCCACCCTCATTCAGGGCCTGGCCTTCCTGACATAAGCGCTCAAAGGAATCCCTGCATACAGGAAGGGGAAATGTTTCGACGAGTTACAAGGAGTGCCTTGATGTTTTCCTTGGGGATCCTGCTGTGAATGTTTTGAGTAAACATGAAAACTTTGAGCACCTTTCTTTCAGCACTTCCTGCTGATATTCCTCAACGTGCTCGAGTGCAGCCTTTTCAGGACCATGTTGCTTGGCTTCCAGCATGTCTGTGGTCATCCTCTTTTCCATGTGCTCCAACCACAATCTGAGCTTCTTAAGGCGACCCTCAAACCTGCAAGGAAGTTAAAGTACCATGAAGTGAAAATACCAGAAAATGACTTTGTAGATAAGGTTTGTGTTCATGTTAGGCTCTAACCCTTTCATGAGGGACGCACTGTCCTCCAGGATCTGTTGGTTCTGTCGGCACTGCTCCACGAAGCTGTCCCAGTCCTGCTGGATGGAGGAGAGGTGCTGCTGGACCTGCCCAGCGCTGGCTTTAGGAAGATGGAGGAGGAGTTTCTCCCCTTCCTCACAGACCTGAGTGAGATGCACCTCACCTTCTTGCACACGTTCCATGGCACCCTGATGAACCAAATCAATAGAGCATCGATTGAATGATATAACATCAGATATCTACGTCAACTTACTCTAACGACTGAGCATGCTTCAGAGTTTTTACCTTTAGTTTCTGTAATTTGCGTTCCACAATGTGAGTGTCTCCAGATCGGTCGGAGCATTCTTTCACTATCTCCCTCTGCTCTAAAAGCCAGCGATGGAATTCCTGAACTAGATCTGCAGCGAAGGGAAAAGACGTTGTGTAAGCTGTAATGCAGTTTTAATGCATATTAAATCTGCATTTGGTCATCACGTTTTTTCACCATTGAACTGCTGCTGAAGACGGTTCTGCAGCGATGCCAGCGTCCTGGCAGACAGCTGGTTCACAGACTCATACGTCTTGATGAGCTCAGTGAGCGCCGAACCCAAACCGGACAGCTCCTCCGAGGGATATTTTCTACACAGAGTGTTGAGGCTCTCCCTTGTGGAGTCTATACTTCCTTGCTGATTTTGCAGCTCCTTCTGAAGGTCCTTGAAAACAGGTTTAACAAAGTGTATTTGATTGATTCGGTCAGACACATTAATACACAAACCAGTGACATGCGGTACATCTAATACTGTCAATACTGAGGTTGAAGCTGTACCTTCACTCTGCAGATGTCCTCAGGATCTGAACCACTGGGCAAACACACCAGGGAATCCTCCATACTTCTTAGCCAAGCAGACATCTCTGAGATGTAATCCCCCAGCTGTTTCTTCTGCGAACTGAAGTCCATCAGGTTCCCTCTGGCCTGTTCATGCAGCTTCTGAGCAGAGCTGATCTTCTTCCGCAGGTCATTCTCCAGCACCTAATAAAAGTCGGCAACATGTATGAAAACGTCTGACTATGTCGTTTGGTCAATTAGTGCAAATATACAAAGGTTTATGAAACATAATCATGAACAAAACTAATAAAAAATGATCTTTAGTACCTGTAGTTTGGTTGGAGTCTCCTCACTTTGACTGCTCCTCTTCAGCTCGGAGACTTTGCTCTGCAGGGCTTCAAGTTTCTGCTCCTTCTCACCCATTTCTTCCTGTTGATGTATGAAAAAAGGAACATGTGTTATATCTTTGAGGGACTTTAACTCTAAATGCCATCGTGAACAATCAATGTCAGACAGTTTGATTGCACCCGCTGCCTCTTTGGTGCATGACTCTGCCTGCTCAAAGACAGGCTCTGCAGTTTGAATCAACTCTTCTGCCTACTGCGTACTCAGACATTAGCTGCTTCATACTGCTCCTTTCATGAACTGTTGGTATAAGATTACCAGCTGTCTGCGTGCTGTTTGCTTTGCCCTATCCTGTAAGGTAATAACCAAACCTATAAGACAAAAAACAACTATACAGTTTTATCATCCTACCTGTAACGTGGAGAGCCTTGCCGACACCTTCTGGCTGTCGTTGAGGTTGTTCAGACTCTCGTTCAGTTCAATCACGCAGCCGCTTGTCCAGCTCTCGATGTCCTCACTGATTTTCCGCACATCATCCCACAACAGCAAACTCTGGTTGAGGCGATCTATGTTGTTGTCGATCCTCTCGGACACCTGAGGAGCAAGGAGCGGATTAAAGCAGTCACTCAAGCTCACTTCCTGATATAGATATAAACCTCACACTGATTTCTTATAGCACTCTCACTGAAGACAGAAGAGCTCTGCATTGCATTTTCTATCTTGCATAGACCTCCATTGTTGTCCCATCAAAATAAAATAAAATCACCTAAACCTTATGATCGGAGTGAATCTTGTCAAACTTACATCCAGCCACTGGTCCACGAGTGTCTCCATGTCCTTCTTCATCATTTGGGAGTCACACTCTGGGATCTTCTTCAGCTCTACCACCAACTGTTTTCCTTTGCTGGAAAACTCGTCCAGTTCGTGCTGCCTGCCGGACATCTCTGCCTTCACTGCTTCATGCTGCAAATCAAGAAGAAGTAAGTCAACCTTTTAAGTAATCTGACAATCAGTGATGCTGACCACTGAAGAGTAAGGGACCCTTTCATTCTCGTATTATAATTGGTATAGCTAACAGACATCCTAAGTTAACGAGGACTCTGTTCTGACCTTCGTTAGTGATCTCTTGGTTTCTTCAAAGTCCTTCAGAACGGAGCTGATGTCCACCATAGACTCAGTGCTCTCGATGATGCTGCTGATGGAGGTTTTCCGGGTTTGATATTCTCTGGTGAACTCAACAACAACACTGCACTGCTCCTGTCTGGTGAAGGAAGAGATAGAGGTTTAGAGCACACTTGCCATACTAGGATAAATAGAAAGCTGTAATTTACGAGTCAAAAAAGGATCCAGATGCAGAAACTCTCTCTGTTTGGATCCAGAAGTAAGTATAGTTTGTCATTGTGTGTTCAGAAATTCATCTGCAACATGATCGGTGCTGAACACAAGGAGGTGTGGTTCACACAAGCCTTTGTTTTGGTCTGAAATGCAAGTGTTGCCTCTAATGGCAGTGAATTTTTGTATGTATTCTACAGCAAAGGGGTCTCCACACACTACCTCTCTGTAATAAGCCTCTTGGTGTCCTCCCATGTGGTCTCCAACAGGCTGATTTCCCTCAGCACCTCTCCAGCTAACTCTGCATCCCTCTGGGCCAACTGGTTGCCCTTGTCCCTCAGCCACTGCTCCTCATGCTGGTGTGACTGGAGCTCATCCTCCAGCTGATTGAAGAACCGCAGCCTGACAAACAGACAAACAGCTCCAATATTACATCTTCGTAATCACACAGCTGACTGATTGTAAATGCTTGTCTGCTGCCAACCTTTACCTCTGCTGTAGGGCAAGAAGGCTGGGCTCTTTGAGGCTCTGATGGTCGGCCTTTTCTTCAATGTCCTCCACAGCTTTGAGCAGCTGCTCCTTCCGCTGTCTAAATGATGTCCACAGAGCCCCCAAGGCCTCTGCTTCACTCTGCTTAGTACCAAGCAAGTTCCTCACTGTATCCAGCTCAGCACTGAGGGAATCAGCCATCATACGGCACGACTTACGAGGCCCTTCGTCAGCACCGATGTGAAGATGGCTTTTACAGAGACTGCTGTCCAAATTGACGGCAAGAGTTTCCAGCTGGCAAATGTCTGGGACAATGCTGGCCAGCTCTTGCTGCAGCTCCTCTACTTTCCCACGATCCCAGCTCCCAGCACTCTCCACGGTCTGTCTCAGACCCCGCAACACCCCGGCAGCCACACTGTGGGTCTGCAGGAAAGCCTCCAGCCTCTCCAGACACTCTAACTGGAGCTCAGCTATGTCCTGCGCCTCCACATAGGGCTGGAGACAGCTGTCCGCTCTGCTTCGTAGGAGCTGTGCATCACTGGGCTCACAGAATTGACAGAGCTTCTCCGCCTGCTGCTCCAAGCTCTGCCTCACGCCGGACTGCTTCTGTAAGGCCACCTGGGTCTCCTGTCAAAGGCAAGGGATAGAGAAATTATTGAGCAAAACGTTACTCATCAGCATACTGATCACACGAAGAGTGGTATTCTGCACTGCACAAACTGGATGACTCTTGCCTTTACTTGGGTGACGGCCGACTGCAGGTTGCTAATGTTAATCTGAGAAGCTGAGTGCAGACTTGAAAGCATGGTCTCACTCCACTGGGAGAATTTCAGCAGGGCCTGATCAAACTGTTCCACTATGGAGAGGTGGTTCTGAAGCTCCTGGATTCTGTGGGACAAAATCGCATCACAGAGAGTCAAGTCAGACCTGCATGAGCTACAGAGACACTCGACCAGGCTGTATAAAGCCTCTTTAATCAAAGGAAATCACGACAAATAATTATTAATTGAGACCGCTCACCTTCGAGGGAGAACTTCATTTTGAACTTGCAATCTCCTCCGCAGAGTCTCAAGCTCGTCTTTCAGCTGCGTCACTCTCTCTTCTGGAGCAGTGGGATAAAGCAATGTCCCAAGAGACACCAACTCAGCATGAGAGGGCACAAGGGACTGAACCTCTGAGTGCAGGGCCTGCAAAGGTAAACCATTCATTTATATGCATGTGTGTGTGCGCTGACTTCTACCTTTGTGAGGATACACTAGAGACCTAGATCTTCGAAGAAGGGGAGAACACTGGGGGGTTAAGGGTTGATGAATTTAATCCCAACTGATACAGGAGTTTTTGAAGGCAGTGCCGATGCTGATATGTAAGAGATTAGAATAAACGTTAGCAGTTTTGATTAGGTTCCCTGATAGTAACTTTTAGATGTATTTAGAAGAGACATTTTACAATTGAATAACTGGTGTATGCATTGTACCTTGACATCCTGCAGCTCACTGCAGAGCTTGGCTTTATCAGCTGACAGACACGGACTCTCCCCTTTGGCCCCAGATTCACTCCTCTCCAAACAGGAAACGAAGTTTGACCGCTGCTTCTCATATCTGCAGCACATCAAATGGGTAACAGTAGTTCATTGCCTTTATATGCCATTACAACCCTACATATAGTAAATTCACTGCATGTTAATCAACTCTTACTTCTGCCAAAGAGATTGCAGGGTCTCCAGTGTGCTCTGTTTATTCTTTGCCTCCTGTAGGTTTTGGTCGTAGCTGGTGTTTAGCTCCGTTACTGTCCTCTCTGCTTGCTCTCTGTCACTGAGTCTTCGGGCGCCAGCTGACAGGGAGAGCAAGGTTCCCTTCAGCCTCTCCAGACACTGACAGACATCCTGAGGAACAACACGAGACAGTGACACACATGGAGAGCTGGGATACTGACACGCAGGCTTTGCCGCTCTTATTCAAGTGTAGAGAGTTTGTATCACAGTAAATAAGAACAATCCAATACCATGTGGTTTTGAAGAGCTTTGTAGGTCTCTGACGAAGAGGTGCAGCATTTGATGGGATGCTCCAATTTCGTACGCAGCTCACTGAGAGATGCTTGTACCTAAAAGAGAATAAACATATAAACCAACTGTATGTCCATATCCTCCCTGAATGTTATAATTCTGTCATGATATTAAATAAAATCAGCCAATGTATTGCACCTCCTGTAGGCTAATTTTGAACTTCTGCTGGTTGGAGGAGCTTTCCTCCAGCTGTCCATCAAGCTGGTGCACGCTCTCCTTCAGCTCGTCCCAGTACCTGCCGATTTGGGTCAGACGGGCCTTGATGCGAGCTGCCTCCCCTGAAGACACAAACTGGGCCACATCCTGGGAGTTTGCCTCCAGCTGAGAAAGTACCTGAGCCCGCTCCTGAAGCTCTGCACCAACAGCCTAGACATGTAGACAAGGTTGAAATACAATAAGTATTTAAAAATGCAAATAGCAAATGAATCCTTTACAGCTGTGCACACGTGGGGATACATTATGTGATGTTTGGGAATTGTGAATGTGTGTACTGTAGTAAAAGACTCAATTTGCCATCTGCTCAGTGTGCAGATGGTACTGGGGAGGCTCTCACCTGGGCCACACGCTGTATCGTGTATAGTGCTAGTGAGCATCCTAGTGGGGGTAAAGTATTAACTCTGTCTGTGTGAGGGTGACGTCTCAAGTGGCTTGAAGCCCTGTCATGTACAGCTGCTGTTGTCAGCACCTGTACGTCTGTCTGTTGGGGATGTGTACGCTTCTCTGAATATATAACACTCAATGCTACGTTTGTGTTGATGGCATTGAGCTGATGCATGACAACACTACCGTCACTGTCTGGATCTGTTGGTCAAGAGGCAACGTTGAACTCTTCAGGACATCCAGTTGCTTTTCCTTGTCGGATATCCACAAAGAGAAGGCTTCGAACTGAGCTCCAAACTGATCCCACTGGACTTTCATCTCCTCCACAGTCTGAACACTGCAGCACAAGAGGAGACGATATTATTGAGCTATGCAAAAGCTGCAAATGAACATATGGACGAAGACCAATTAGCAAACTGACCCTTGTCTGAAACTCTATTCATCCCCATACAGTCTCCCAGTAAACTAAAACATAAAGTACATGGATTCAACCTCAGAATTGAGTCTTAATCATCGTACTCTTTTTTGAGCGCAGCCTCCACTTTGTCCACCTGCTCGCTGAGGGAACGAGCCTGCTGTAAGAGCAGAGTCTTGTTCTTTGGACCGAGCTGGATTTCGGTTGCTCTCTTCAGCAGGGTGTTCATGTGCGAGGCCTCCGCTTCACACTTCTTCAGCAACACCTGTTTGACAAACACCTCCATTAGAGAACCAGTAAACCACCGGATGGTGACAGGAAATAAACCCAAACGACAAACTTTGACTTACTCTGGTCTGGTCGAGTTCAACAGCCAAGCTCTCTGGACTGCTGAAGTTCAGGTCTCTCTCCATTGTTGAGCGTGCCTTGGTAACAAACTCATGCACCGCTACCTGCTGGCTGTCAAACTCCTGCCAAGCTGCCAGTGTCACCTGAGGAAGGAATCCGAAACCAAACTCTAATTACACATAGCAGCAAGTGGAAGAACACACCAATAATGTTCTATCTAGTTGATGTGGAACTTCAGAATGATCAATTAATGGTAGACATTCCTGATTTATTTATTATAAGCTGGCAAATGACAACACCTCCAAACTGGAGCATCATTATGTTTGCTGATGACACCACTGTATTGGCACATCTCTGCAAACGTTCTGCAAGCAACCGTTGACATATATAAAGATGAACGCTGTGAGGTCGGAAAAAAGTGAAGCTAAAAGATCTTGATCGCCCCCTGGTGGTGTGTGGTAATGTGCAAACAATGACTGCATCAAAACCCATCCTTCATTCACTCATCCATTCCGACCTGAATGATTGCTTTGGTAACATCGCCCACCTCCAGACTTTGCTCCTGTGAATCCATGTTTTGTTCCATTTTGCTGAGTGTGTTCTCTAAACTATGTAGGTCCTGCTGCAGAGTCTCTCCCAGACCCTCCTCAGCCTGGAGCTGCTGCCCTCTGGTGATCAGCTGCTGGACGTTCTTTCTCTTCAGCTTTAGGCGTTTAAAAATTTGCTAGGGGAAGAAGAGGTCCATATTTGAACGATTAAGCAACATGCATCCTACTCAAATAAAAGTCAGTCTCGTCGTTCTTTCAACAGTACCTGGTGGACAAGCAGCAGTTGTTGTGCTTCCCTAACAGTTGGGCATTCTAGTATTCTGGAGAACTCAGCCTGGGCCTCTTTCTGCCCCTGAACAAGATCATCCAAAGTGGTTTGTACTTCTTCTCTAAATTGCACACAGTCGCCCACAGCCAGGACCATCTTCTCAGCCTAGACAAGAACACACAGTACACAAGCACATATGAGACATTGTGTGCAGTAGTCTGTAGTATATTGTGTTTTCCCACAGGCAGTATGATGTCTGGGTTGTGTGTGGCAACTTAATTAAACAAGAACACGACACCTACCTCTAAGAGAGAGGCCAGGAGACCCTTAAAATCAGAGGAGAGCTTGCTCAGGGCACTTCCCTGCCTCTGGGCATCGCTGTCAGCACTGATCTCAATCAGGACGGCCATACGGGCTCTCAGCCAGCCCAGATTCCCCTCCTGTAGCTCTGCATCATTCCTCAGCTCCTGCACACAACAAAACAATGTGGTAAAGCCCAGAAGATTCATCTGATGTAAAATGTTTCATCTCCTTAGTGACATCAATAAACCAGCAGCATAGTTTTAGCGGCACCATGCAAGTGGATGTCAGTGGGTTGGATGTGTGGCAGTAACTTACCGTGATGGTAGCCTTCACCTGGCCATATTTCCTGGGGTCGCTGGCCCGGTTTCTCAGCATCCTTAGTTGGCTTTCCTTAGATATGAGCCAGCAGGAAAGTTCAGCGTACCTGTTCCCAAACCATAAAAGGAATCAATGACAAGGTTGTATGACACAATTGGCACTCAAGTCTCCTCACCACAACTGTCAAATGTCTCTCTCAAGTGGCTGCCTGACTGATTGCATCATCATTGCACCTTTTACTGTAATCGTTCCATTTGTCTTGGTGCTGCGTTAGCTTCTGATGAGTGTTTTCAATTTCCTCGCGGGCCTCAGACACGTCCTTTCTCGCCGTCTCCAGGGTCTGGTGGGCAGGGTCGCTCTCAGGAAGCTTCTGACAGAGTTCCTCCATTAGCTGCAGCCTCTTCTCACAGATGGACTGGGGGCCTTTCTCCCTAAAGAAGGCCTGAAGTTGGACACAGTTATAAATCTTGGTTAGGAGGAGGAACACACACACACACAGGAAGATCCCAGTTCATTTTAATGTAATTCATTTATATCCACCCAGTGTGCCACAGAACAGTTAATCTGAATCATCTAATTTTAGAGTTAATCAATACATGAAACTCGGCCAAGCAGCCGGCCCCTTTGTGCTCACCCGGTGCTCCTTGATGAGTCTCTCACTCCCCATGCTGGCCAGATGGCGATTCTCCCTGGTCACCTCCGCTTGACACTCCTGCAGCGACACCATCAGCTTGCTCTTCTCCACCTCCACTTTCAGGTGGAGGAGGTGAAAGGGGGTGTCTGTCTGGATGTCCTGGGAAATGAGAAGCACAGCGTACATGAGATCTGATTAAGAGAAATTTGTTTTATTCAAAGGTTTATTATTAATTATTTCATTAAAAATTTGCCTCCTGCAGCTGTAACCATTAGTATTCACGGCACCAACCTTCCAGTCTTTGTGCAGCTTCCTGACTGTTTCCTGCAGTGACTGCTGCTCCTGCTCTGGCAGAATGTCTGTCAGCTCATCACAAGCCTTCAGGAAAGTGTTCAAGACCCGCTGGTCCAGCTGACCAAGGAACTCCTGCCAAAACACCACATGTTTCACACTTTAACAGGGCAGGTAACATCTCATTTACACACCCTGCATTCTGTGATTCAGAGGGGCACCAAAGAAAAAGAAGCATTACTTCAAACTGTCAAGAATGATAATACCTTCCCCTCAATACAGAAATATTAGACACTGTCTTGGATGTGGGGGAGACACTCTCACACAGACTGTCAGAACACGGATAATTTTAGAATCTTCCTGTGATATTAATAACCAGGTTATGTTCCAGATCTTATCCTGAGCAGGAACACCAGGAAGAGAAGTAACAGTGTGCATGTAAAAGTGCCTACTGAGAGATATAATGGGGCAACATGACACAGAACAAATGATGAGAGAAGCTGAATACAGTATAAAGTATTATAAACAAATATCGGCACACTTGCAAAAATACTTGTGCAAAACAAAATAAGTAGATGACTAAGCGTACCGTGGGAGGTTTATGACACTTCAATCTTACCGTGTGTTTTTTCAGCAGCTCCTCTGGGTTGCCTCTTTCCGTCAGGCAGTTCTCTGCCGTTTTAAGCACCTTCTCCAGCTCAGCCTGTGACTCATCAAACCTCTTCATGAGGCTGCTGTTGGCCTCCATACACTTCCGCCACTCTGTAGATTCCCTGAACATGACCTGAAGAAACATACAGGGTGTTTAAAGAACGTGTTAACGTTGATTAACTGCTCAATCAAGGAGCCTGAAGCCTGGAGGTTTACCTGTGAGGCGGACTGGAGGTCTGCTACTCTCTTCTGCAGAAGGTTCATCTCCATGTGCTGGAGAGTTTTACTGCTGTTCATTATCTTCTGGATGGTCTGGTGGTTCCTCTCGATCACTGTCAGACACTTCTTACAGCTCTGTGTGAAGGTCGCCAGCTCCTGCAGTATTCAATGTCAGGCAGGGTGTCAGTTGGTGTTTATTCATCTTTATCTTCCACTCAATAAACACTGGAATTGTTCTTAATCACCTGGCACTTCTGTTTGAAGTCAACATGTCCCTCTGACTCGGTGGTGCTGGTGATGTGACTGGCCTTCTCGAGAGCCTGGTAGAACCCGCTGATGTTCTTCTCCATTTCTTCAAGTGAAGGTAAAAGGGACTGAGACTCCCTCAGCAGAGGCAGACATCGTTCCCTCACCTGATTGGAGGAAAACATCTTGACTGTAATTGTTCTGGACCAGGTTGGGGTACACAGCAATGTAACGACCACACACAAAAAAGAAAAGACAACTTCCTGATGTTCTGTATGTCGACATGGACACACCTTGCTAAGCTGCTCCTTGACGGAGGCCATCACTGCCATCATCTGTGAAACCTCCTCTGGTGTCGTGTCTTTGGTCAGCAGCTGAGCGGTGCGGCTCGCCGCCTTACACGCTGCTTCCATCGCCGGTACTTTGTGCTTGGTTTCCTGCAGGAAGTTCAGGATTCCTCATTGTAAATAACAAAATTAAACATCTGCCCGTCCAACCTGAGGAAGAGGACGAGTGTTCGCTGCTCACCTCAACATCTTGAACAAATGCTCTGACATTCAGGAAAGACACTTGGACCGGAGCGTTCATCTTCTCATTGGTTGCATCCATGAACATTTTCAAAGTATTAATACCATCTTGGTAGTCTTGCCTCAACTTATCCACCTCATCTGCTCTTGCATACTGCCGATGGGACAGAAGACAGATAAAAACTCACTTAGTTTTGTAAACGTGAGCTGATGGGATGAAAGCATGTTGAAAAGTGTTAATCATTTACATATTTGACTTTGACGAAAAGCTCCCTCCATCTCCCGTTCAGCAGAAGAAGCTGCTGCTTCAGATCTCGTGACACCGTGTCATCGCAGGTCTCGATGAGGAAGTTCCCAGCATCGTTCATGTCCATGTGCTGCTGGATCCAGTGGGAAAGGTTTCTGAAGAAGTCCTGCGACAACGATAAAAGGAGCTTAGCGGTTTCCTTACACACTCTCTGGCCAATCAGAGTGCTCTAAAAAGGAGGATCTTTTACTGTACTTACACGTTTCGCATTCTCCGACTGGTTGAGCATCTGCTCGGCGTCCTCGAGCCACGCCTGCAGAGCGGCCACTGTGCTGCTGTACTTCTCCCAGTTAGAGATCACCTCCTCCAGCATACTGCGAACGCTCCGCACCTCCAGAGCCAGGTTCCTCCACTGAGCCGAGGCATCGTTGAGGAACTTATTCACCCCTTCTGCTTCATCAACTGAGAATAAAAAATATGAAAACGGGTCAACTCTTTGAAATCAATTAAAATCAATAAAAACAGGATTTGATTATGTCTTTCTGATTCTGTTGATCCTATATTAGGTAAAATAACATAATCATGCTCCGTAGCATTACAGCTGATGCAGTAATTGTTACTCAATCATGCATAATGCAATTTTATAATGTTTCACTTCTGGGTGTTAAAAGTGTGTTAGAGTAGAAAAGTGCAGCCCAAGTTTTAACTGTAAGAAAAGCCTCTAGAGACAAGCAGAGGTAGTAAAAGATTGTCAGACTGTTTTTGGACTTACCTTTGATACAGGTCTTAGACCCTGTAACATGAAATCAATGATGCGACTGTTTACTATGAGCCCATAAACACATGTTCATGTAAGACCAACATTGATAATAGACACGGCTGTAGTAGAACAGAGGCTTACTTGAACTGTCAGACTTTACATACACCTCTGCTGCTTGTTTGAGGGCTGAGAAGATGATCTCATACTGCTCAAAGAACCTGTGGCCTTCAATGAAGGTCTGGAGCGGAGAAGCAAAACAGGAGAGTAAAGATGAAATAGTCTGAAGTACACGGCGAAGAAATAAAACACTCATGAGTTCACTCACAAGGTAACTCTGCAACAGGAGTTCAACAGAGTCCCGTCGGCCATATTTAATGATCCAGGACTTGAGCTTTAACTCCGCCAACATGAGAAAGGCCATCAGTCGGTACTTCATTTCCCAGAATTCCAGTTTGATCAAGTGGGCGTGCGATGATGTGGACACGAAATTGAACCTGCAATTTAGATACATAGTAAATAAAACAACAGATTTTTCAGATTTTACATAGAAAACTAAACTTCTTTATATACTAAGAACAAGACTGGCAAACATGAAATTGATGTTTGATTAAATGATTGTGTGTTACCGTTCAGCCATGTCTTGGAGCTGCTCAGGTGGGACGGGGACCCCGTTCACTGATCTGTCCCTGTGGATCTGCTGAAAGGGCTGCCTGTGCGATTCCAAGTTCTTTAACACCTCCTGCAAAACAAACACACAGAACGATGTCCACATCCGACTTCCTTTATGTGGTACCTCGATGCAATCAAAAAGCTAAAGGTCAGTCCGTTGTGTTACCTTATTGTGCTCTAGTTTTCTGTGAAGAACATTGGCTGTTTCTTCATGAGCATGTTGGATGGGGATGTCCTCCCTCAGAGCCATCTCTGCCCTGTGAAGCCAGGCTCCAATCACTCCCAGAGGACCCGGCAGGGACTTGTCCAGATGGATATGCCAGTCCAGCAGCTGCAATTGACAACCACATAAAAAAAAAAAAAACACTCAACCAGAGCTCCCACCATAGAGGAGGCTATGCAGATCAGAACATGTCCACATGTTCACAAGCAATCAGGCTACAAAGGAGTCCAATCGAGACAAGCTGCGGCTGCCCAGAGGGGAACAAAGCCTCCTCTGTTTCCATCTCCTCCCTCCTGCACCCCTCTGAACCTTCGCTAGCTGCAAGTGATGACAGGAACCCTGAGCTTGGCTTCCCTCATTATGATATATAACTGCAATGATGAACTTTTATAGCAAACAAAAGTATAATGAGAAGTAAGAAATAATTTATCCTCGGGTCCAGTTAGTTTTGGTTTCATTATTGATAGTGAGTAATGGCTTTCTACGTGGCAAGGCAATACATTATTCATGTTGTGCAGAGGAATGCGATCTGATGGCAATCACCCTGGCAGACACGCGGTCCCAGGCCTGTTTGACCACAGCTTGGTCCACCGACAGCTTGCCTTCCCTGTGGACGGGCTGCAGCAGCGACTCCGTCTGCTTCTTCTTCATCTCATACTGAACACGGAAGCTCTTAAATGCCTGCAGAAGAAGAGAATAAACTGACATGTAAGGAGATGTTTCTCATAATAGAATCTAATGAACCAAAAGGTCTTTTCAGGCCTGATTTACCTGATATTTGTCTGTGAGATTTCCCTCAGCTCCCTGGGCTCTCAGCACGTCTCTCTCCAGCTGGTCCAAAAACACCTTCAGCTCTCTCAGCATCTTTCGTTCCTCCCTCTGTCGTAGTCAGACAGTCAGGTTAGAGTCACAGGGGGCAAATGGATTACAATCCCCTTTTGTTCTTATCATGCATGCCAATATGTTCAGGAGTTCCAGAGACAAAGTTAGAGAGGGAAACACACAGTTAAGGACTAGACATTGACCCCCGCCATGATAGATTGGACAGGAGTCTGGGCACTAGCATCTACCTCAAGCTTCTCGATTAAGTCTGTTAATGAAGTTGAACATACCTCAAGCATTTGCTCTATATCTTGGGGAGCAAACTATCCAGGAAAGCAGCAAAGCACACAGAGAGATGCAAACACGTCAAAAAAGGGCAATAGAGAAGGGGACAAAACAGGCAAAAAGAGACGAAGGGGGAAACTGGAGACAATGGAGAGAGAAATGGGAACACGCTCCGAACAGAAAGCATGCAGCTCCATGACTTGAACCCTCACCTGAAGCACCGGCACTGACAGTGCAAAAGTTGGAATTGTGCCAAGAAACAGCTTAATGTGCAAAAAAATAAAAATAAGTAGATGGTAAAATTAAAGGAGCCGATGATAAAGGAAATCTGATGATTGTGATTATTATTTCCATTAATTAAGAGCTTAATGAGACATGTGAACTACAAATAAGACAAATATGAAGAAGCTCAGCAGCAGGTCGGGTTGCAGCGGTAAACTGATGGTTATTTTATCGTGTACAGTTACTGGTCTAAGTGTTAATAAAAGCTCTCCACACACAAAATGGCCTATGTGACATGGACTTAATATATAGTAACAGATGTAGAAGAAGGCCCCTACCTCATCCTGATGTCCATCAGTTTCAGACTGGTGAGGGTTTGGATAGTGCTTGAGGAACTGGGCCACGTATGTCATGATGGATTTCTCATCCGGCTTGTCTACATCCACATCTACGAAGCAACACAAGCGTCAGATGAAGCTTCACATAACCTCCAATAAATCATGTCCATATGTGAATGTAAGCTTAACACATAAGTGAAAGGCAGATATGACAGAGCTTTTATACTCGGTATTCAGTATATATGACATTTAGAAAAGCATTTTGTGTCATCAGGGACAAACATCTCCCGGAGACTGACGACTAATTACACACGTCTACTCTCATCATTCCACCCTTGACCTGATGTTTCTAAACGCAGAGACATTTCGTTGTAGCGGTTTGTGCAACAAAGCACCACAACTCTGCTCTCTGAAGGCGGAGCTGCAGAGCCACTGCAGACTTCCACACACCAGAACACTGAGCCTCATGTAAACAGATTCTCCTCTTTGAGGGATGTTTCTCAGAAGAGTATTAGAACTTACTTGTGCAAACCTTGTTAAATTTCATTATGGATGTATATTTGTTAATGAGAGAAGAAACAGTCATCACATTCCTATTCAGTCGTCATGCAAACAACGAGAAAGGTCAGCGGCACCTTCTGGATCCAGCAGACGAGGAATGCCCAGCTCATTTTCTGCAAGTGCAAATGCCTCCTCCAAATTCTCCCTGTTGCTCCTTCTCTGCACCACTTCCATGTCCACCAGGTCTGGCCTGATGGCGTGCACCACCGACTGAAATGCAACACCATCGCGCCAGCTGGGGCCAAAGTCCTTCACCTCGATTCCATGATGCCTGAGAAACACAACATTATATTTTACTCATAGAGCACAGAAACATTCCAAACATAGTGACAGTTACCTTATACGTCCTTATCTATAACATATCTATACCCATTTCTACTACATTACAAGACAAACAGATGATTTGAAAGTGACATACTTGACAGCGGTGCCCTGCACCCATCTGAGCAGGGCCCTCTTGGCATTGCCCTGAAACTTCACCACCTTCCTCTTCATGGGGGGGCTTCCTGTTTCAGAACTGGTGACACTCTCCACAGAGGAGTTGCTGGTGGACAGAGCCTGGAGGGCTGGTAGGTTGCTGGTTAACTCCTCAATCTACAAGAGGAACAAGAACAAAAGGAAAAGATGGTTGTTTGTGGGGCGTTGACGTCCCCTTGGAGCGAGCACAGATATCAACCTCTCAGGTTTTCAGGGACATCAGAAGACTTTATTACCTGGAAGTAGAGGATAATGGTCCATATCAACCCGAGGACAATAGACGGCCGTCCATCTGCGATGTCAGTCGCATGAATGTTAACCAGTTTGATCTGAAACAGAAGCCAGATGTCAATTATTCTGGAAAGCAGGTCGTAAGAACACAGTGAGGGTTTTTCTGCACTTTCACCCAGAAAAGCACTTTATGTTTCATATCGTCCAAAAAGAATATTGCAAGCTTGTTGTTTTGTTTTTTTTGCTTATTCATCAAAGTCAGGTCTTTGATGCAGGTTAGTACTGCACTTATGAAGCACCTGTGTAGCCAAACCAAGAACCAGCTAGAGGGAAAAGAAGAAAAAACTGTTGTATTCAACCCAGCAACAAAGGAAAAGCTGATGTGTTGCAGCACTCCAACTCTAGCTTTGGACTACTGACAGAAGGTGCATGTTTACATCAAAGACACAGAAACCGGTGTTCTCGTCAGAATGAGTGTCAGCAGTGCAGCAGAAAGACTGCGTTAATCAAAAACAGAATGGCCGTGTCCAAGCATTGCGCAGTACACATCGTGCATCAAATAAAAAGAAAGCAAAGAGTACATGAGCACACAGGGTGTTCAAACGGAGACTGACCGGAGATCCTCGATACACAGACTGAAGGCACGTGATGGGAGAGAGATCACAACAATGTAAGCCTCCTGCTCCTCAGGGAACCCAGGCAAAAATGGGACAGGGGCTTCACAGAGCCAAAAGATTTCAAGGGGTTATATAACCGAGAAGTCCTTTTGTCCACCCACTGCCTCTCTGAATGACGAGCATGGTGTACAATACAAACTCAAAGGCATCTTTTCTACAGACAAACAAACATTTAATAACACCAGACCGCTTTATAAGGGACATGCTACATCTGTAGTTTAACATGCTGAAGACAGTTACGAGTGAAAGCTTACCTTCCTGCCTTCAAGGAATCGGAGCGCGGTGCCGATGTTGGAAACCCAGTGGATCCTCTTCAGCTGACGGCCTTGCTCAGAGGGCTGTAAGCAGAGGACAGGAAGTACAGAGGTCAAGGAGGGACAACTGATCTAGCTCAGATGTAAGTTCACATTGCCTAACAACAGCAGATATAAGAGATATATGGGTTTATAGGTTGCAGCCTTATTCAACTGCTTTATTACTGTATTGGAGTAAGTTAATAAAGTCCAGCACATTCGTATAAATTCGCAGTATTAAGTCATTTATTATCTCTTTTCCTCCAACTGACTGAATAGGATCAAACGTTTAAAGGATTGAATGTGCTGTGAAGCGAGCTGATGGTCTGAAGTGTCATTCTTGATCTCAAACATGGAAATGTCAGGTTAGACCTTCAGCGCCCATCTGTGTAGGAGAAGCTTTATTGTATCTTCCGGGATAATTTTAGAACAGATTTTTCAGAGACCATTTAACACGTACGCTGCTTCCAGGCATCTGAATCACCTCCCACGCCTCAAAGTGTGTTTCATCCGTTCAGTGATTCAAATACAATGATAGATTGAAGCAAAAAGGCAAACTGTTTGACTGTCAGGCTAATCACCAGCAGAGGGTTGTGTCTTTGATGCTTGTTGGTCTGTCAGCAAGATTGAATAAAGATCTACCGACCTGATTTTCATGACACGGACGATCAGAATCACAAGGTGTTTTAATTAACGTTTTGAGACAGGGCATTCAATCAACAGAGTTTGTGTTTAACTGTTCCTCATGGCTACAAAGTTCCATCTTCTCACAAGGTAAACGTGTCTTCTTTCACATGATGTAACTATGTAAGCAAAAGGTTTCACATATTTTCACCCTCCAGTGTTCATTGACACCAGGATTTTTAGGAGGGAAACTAAAAGGGGACTTTCAACTCTCTGTAATTCACATATTTTTTATACCACCAGCAAATAATTCACATCATTACGTTCGTCAGAGTCTCTTGACAACCACGATCCAAAAACAGAGGTGATAGCAGTTACCATCTTTAAGTGATCAGTCAAGGTTTGAGAGGTGTTTCTCAGCAGAGTTCTCCTATCATTAGCAACAAAATCATCACCATGGCAACATCGAACTGCAGGCGAACCCTCCTAGCTGATTAGGATCAGCTGATAAGTTTCTTCTCTGACGTCTGTGGTGTTAACAAAACACTTGACTGACATTTAATTTAATCATTTCTCAGGACATTCCCCCACTAGTTAGACAAAAGTGGTGATAAGACATATTGTATTATAGGTAATTAGCACACACAAGTGTCGGTTTGTCACATCATTCAAAGGGTTCTTACCCTGTCATCAATCCAAATGCATTAAGAGTTAAAGGTATTAATCAGACCCAATGTATCAATGCATGTCATGCACAACTTACTAATCTTTGGCCAGACAGCACTTCTAGAAGAGCCAAGAGCTTCACCCCATCTTTGATGTCCTCGAAAAGGTCGTTAATCTCTAGCGGTGGTTTATGCTGGAAAACAGAAATAAAAACATTCAGCTTGTAATAAAAACAAAACATCACGAAATATTACAGTCAGAGGAAATAAGAACAAGTTCTACAACTGGCAATGTGATTACAATACATGCAAATGCAAATACTTTCAAAGTGTGCGGAGGATATTAGTATTCTGGGACTGTTTGTGTGAAACAGGCTTGTTAGCAACAACCACAGAGCCTCCCTGCAGCTGAAAAGATGGTGCCTTTTTCCCCAGCGGTGGCTCGGTGCCCAGTCCTGAGGCTCTGGTACTCCTTTAACCCGAACTCCATTCTGTCTCCCGACATCATATCAACACATTCACAGCGCTGCATGAGCCCCATCATGAACGTCAGTGTTATAACCTACTGTAATACACAGGCATATGGGGGGGAATTAAACAGATGTGTATTTATAGAGCAGACTGCACCTTTAATTACAAGGAAATCTCACCGGGGGGAATTCTTTATTTGGCCCCGTATACAGGCAATCTGACAACTCAACATACTCTATAACAGGATGCAGTTGGCTGACTATTTGGGGCAAAGCCATGTGAAGAGCGTCTGCCCTGTTAATCTGCACATGAACACACTTCTTCTTGTCGCATAGGGTGTTTAGTGCGACAATATCTGTTCAAGTATTAGTCAGTTATTATTCTATTTTATTTGACTGACAAAAAGGTGCATTAAGAAGGAGAGTATAGGAACTAAGGAGTATTGGATTGCATGGTCCTAGAACTAGTTTGTTTCTATCAGATCAATCCTACATAAATAGTTTGGAGAATCTCTCCCACATTGGAAGATTAAAACAACAGTCACATGTGAGGGGCTCACTGGAAAGATGCTAACCAAGCAATACGCCATCAGAGGAAATGAACACAAAGGCATGAAGGGAAAAACGTGACAGCTGGGGAAGTTCAAACTGAGATAACACACACTTTCACACAGAAAAACAATCAATCACCCTGACACACCCAAACGACCTCTGATTGACTTTCATTATCACTGTAATAAATCCTAACATTAAGACTCTTTCAGTTAAAGAGGCCAAACTCTCTCATACGGCCGTTGATATGACTGTATGAGCTCTTTCATGATGTGGCATAATTTCTAACAGGTTTGTTGGTATGCACTGAGAGTGAGCCGGTCACAGTGCATGAATAATAAAGAACAGACCAATAGCTGCGTCGAGCCGACACATAATGAGATTCCTCTGAAGTTTTTAGGAGCCGTTCTGCATAATTTGCTCAACAAAACACCCTTTTTGAAGCAAATCGCTTTGCCAGATTTTCCCTCTGTGTCTGTGTCTGATATGTTGTAACACTCTGCTGTGTCATCTGAGAATAAAAGGTGACCCTCTCTAAGAGGGGTTGATTCAAGGGCTTGGCTGTGGATACTTTCACTTCTCATCCAAGGAGGGTGTTTCCCACTGTCAAGGAAGGATCTTCAAATGGCTGCATTCCCAGGACACGATGTCATGAAATCCAACTGAAGGGCTGTTTCAATGTTCAGGGTCTTCTTATGATCTACTAAAGAGGACTCGGTCCTCCTTTTAAAGAATTTGCGATTGCTTTTTCAACCTGTGCATATGCCCTCAGTGGTCCTGAATTCCCCACAATCCTATGTGCTCGTGCAAGAGGTGAAATATCTGTTTAAATGTCCAGCGTTGCCATACAACATGTGCTGTTTTTGTGCACTTTGCATGCATGAACCTTCGGAGCAGACGACTGCCCGCAGGGAACTGTCCTCACCCTCTTGTTCTCCATCTGCATACCGTATCCCTGTCCCTGGCAATGCTGTCAGCACACTCACACATACACATTGTTCTTGAATAACCAAATAAACACACGTAGTACACAGCAAATACATACACGCTACACACTGCCAGTGTCTTCATAATTCCATAAACCCACCATATGTCCACACACAAACACATTCCAACAGTGATGCAGAGGCTCATCCAAGTATAAAATGCCCGCGGTGAGATAATGATAATAAACTGAAGTGCAGAAGCCTGCGAGAGGAAACATGGAGTAAAAAAGCTCTGTCATGCCTGTGTCATCTTTCCAGAAATGAAAAAAGCTGCAGTCGCTGCCATGACCTCTTCAACAGTCTCGCCTTTCAGGAAAAGCACAACAGATACTATACAGAGGCTTCGCTCCTTCTCTGGACCGAACAAACTGTCATTACAGCTACAGTGACATGCAATTATTTACAGCTTACTGGACAATGTATTTATCCTGTACCATTATCAGAAGCCATTATTATTGCATGACAAAGCTTGTCCTGCCGTCAGCTCTCTTTAGTGAGGATACTGAATTACCAGCCTCCACATAATCATGTGGAGCCATAAAATGCCACTCGTCTCTCTGATCAAAGACATTAGACTGCTTCTAATATATGTGATGCAATTGCTTTGACATTTCTTTGAGATGAACTTGGTGTGCTCTTTAAAATCCTGCAATCTCCAACCTTTGGCAAGTGATTTACAATAGCGATGCAGTGTGGAGTGCATGGATGGATATTCAGACTTACCTTTGCTAAATGAGAATTGATCCACTTGGTGAAGGTTCTCTTCTGCACTGCCTCTTGCTCATCTAAAACAGAAAGGGAAACGACACATTTCAATGCAGGATGGACATCACACGCGCTGACTGTTGGGCGTAAACCATATAATTTGACATTAAAGGACAGGGGTGTAACTTCGAATAACTGCAGAGCAAGTTCATCTCCCTCATCCCTCATCAGGTTGTTTGGGACGCCTGAATTCACTCTCCTCCCTGGATGTCCGCTCCCAACCTGTCTGGCTGGTTAATGCAAGAATAGATTCTGCAGCAGAACCGGTAGAACCAAATCTGTACCAATGGACACATTTCTCCTGTTGCACGGAATATACCATTATACTGCCCAACCTTATAACAGGAGCCGGTGCTATTGACAGAATCTGATAACCAGCTCTTACAGAAGTGTTGCATGTGGGTGCGTTTGCAGCTACCGCAGAAAGATTAAACTGCATGACATATTAATCCTGTACTACAGTCGTAGCTTTTGAAGGACAACCCCATCTTCAATCCTACTTTATCTGGGATGTCAAGCAGCATTGCAGCAGCCCTGCAGCAAGCACATTCACCACATCTGCAATGGCTTCATATGTGCTATGTAGGTAACACAAGCTGGCCAGTGCCGGTGTTAAAGATGCTCCGGACAAGTGCTCTCATAAAGAGGTCATTCCAGGAGATTAGAGAATACGAGGAGGGGAAAGTTGTACACAAACCCCCCTCAGCGTTGCATGGTTGTTTGGGTCACCTCCAGCCTCCTTTGTGGCCTATTAATATATTCAGCCACAATGCCTCATGCATTATGCAGGAGGTATAACAACTGATTTCTGCTGTTGTCGCAACGAGGACTGATTTTCAAACGCCCTGTCACACATGCCGGTAAGCTAGGGCTGCACACTGCACAGAGTGGCCATTTTTAAACATTCATCCTGAGAGATATAGAAAAGTAGTCACGTGTTTACAGAAGCAACACTATACAGAGTGCGGAGACGTCACGTTCACCCACAGGCTAATGCCGATGCACATGGGATGTCCACTGAAGCATAGCACACATATATATAGTTGCACACATAGTGTACACACAGATGCATCACTCTTACAGCTGTGTTAGTGCAGTATGAACTAGTTCACATAGCAGGGATTCACCTTCAACACCATTAGCATATGTTGTCCTTACAGTTATGTTGTATATTATCCACACAGACGAGCGGCGATGGGTGCTGCTGCCCTACTTACCTCGTAGATACTGAAAAAATCCAGTGACCAGATTTAAAGAAGTCTTCCTGACTGAAAAATCCATATAGTGAGCCATTCTACACGCCACTCTCCGTCTCTTTCCTTCTGCCTTTCATCAGGTCCAGGGAACATGAGTGTGAAAATAAGATCCACAGTGGAAAAACTGTCACAAAAACACACAGCTGTCCTTTTCCCTTTTTTCTGCTTTCACAGCAGGAAGCAAAACAGATCGGGCTGCCTGGCCAAGGCAGCCCAGTGAAAGCAAAAGAGCTGCTGGAGGCTGCGATGGAAACGTCCCCTCCTCCCTGACACTCTCACACACAGATAAACACATGCGCACACACACGCACACACACTCACACGCACACACACACACACACCCGGCAGAAACCTCTAACAGAAAGGGTGATTTACAATCCCATCCTTCCTTCTTCCTGTGTTTCTCCCATCCAGAGGAGCCATGCCTGGGTGGATGTGCACAGCCCCCGCTGCACTGCCTCGCTGTATCATCGCACCGTGTGAGGCTGGGGAGAGATCGGCTAGGAGAGAGGCTCAACCAATCAGTGTGTAGGAAGAGGTGATGTCACAGCTTTGGCTGCATTATCCCGATTTAGTATTGGTTTGTGTGTGTGTGTGTGTGTGTGTGTGTGTGTGTGTGTGTGTGTGTGTGTGTGTGTGTATGGGGCTGAATTTGCCTATTAGGTTTATCTAATCCTCCATGAGACTTGGAAGAAGAAAACAAGACAAAGAGGAAACAAATGTAAGAAAATCCCTTTGAATTGTTTTCTTTTTTTTCAGCTTTAACATTGAAGGAAGTCCCAGGAGGCCTTTTGATTAAATAGCCAAAATTAAAAGGCTGCAACACAAAGCTCACCATGGTGCGAATCTTAATAATTGATGCTGAGGCTGGTGAAGGACATCCACCACCTGCTCTCTCTCTGTGCAAATGCTATTGTGACGACAAGGCAGACACACCCACCCCGGGATTCCCTTTGCATGCACAATATCGTTGTATGAGGCATGTATACATGTCCTGTCCAACCCCCCTGTAAGACCTTGCAGAAGCACTTCACTTTCACCAGTCTGTATTTTTCTATTAGACTCAATATAACACACAATAAAGAATAACTATGGTGCTTGATGGGCTCATCATCTCCTGCGGAAAAATCCCTTTATTCTTTCAGGACCACCGGGATACTAAAAGCTTTTCTGAAATGCTAAAAATAGGTCTGAGCTTGAGTTTCTATTATTACTGCTCCATAGACAGCTGGTTGAACTGGCCCAGAAAGCTATTTGTGTGCCTTATTTTTTATTTTTTTTATTCTTATTACATCAAAACAGCAGCATGCATAAAGTAGCTGCAATAAAATGACAGAAGCACACACTGATAATGAACCTAATACAGTTAACACTAACAGCCCCCCAAAGCAGAACGGTTACATATACTGCTCTGGCAATTGTACTTTCAAGTGTTTTCTTATTTGTATTTGTTTTTAACCCTTTTATATTTTGCATATATATGTGAGGGGAATTACTCAAATTTAATTTCAATTACAATTTTTGCTTTCCAATGATTCTGAAAACCACAAGATGAAACAATTGTGCCCCCCCTGTTTTGCAATGATGCTCCCTCTTTGTGATGAAATGACAAAAGAAGGGCCTTCAGACAATTCAACAGCTACAAATAATTCAACTGATTTGAAATGTTTTTTTATGACAAGGGACAACAACAATAATATCTCAGTATGACGTCCGGCTTTACAACAATAATCGACCAGCTGTGAAGTTGCAAGGTTATTTACAACAGAACAATCTTTTTCTTAACAACAGCAATGACTGAAAAAAAAGAAAGATTGTTGCCCATCAGGATCATACAGTTGTTTTACGTGTGACTATTCCAAGGTCACGAGATAATAACTAAACAGAAGCATTCAAGTCCAACTGTGTGTCTTTGTGGTCCGGATGCAATCATATTGAAGCACTTTTTTAAGGACTATCATCATCATCAGTACAAAAAAAGAACTGTACATTCTTCTCTATATTCCAGTTGATATGCCAGTTCCCAAATCCAGCTCGGTATTCAGGAGCTGTCCAGAGTTCTGAACTGTAAGATGATTCAGCTCGTGGAACACGTTGCACACACTGAATGTAGGTCAGAGGTGGACACACAGACAAGCATGAAGTCCTTATGTAAAACAGCTTCCATCATTGAGTCATTACGTTCCAGTCAACTAATTTAATTAAGTCTGATGTAGCACAAGTAGGAGCTAAGTGGGTAGCCCCCTCACAGGAAACACCACGCACAACAACACGCCGTTAAAGCTGTTCTCGAGAGTAATGGAGTACTTAAGGTGATCTTAGGACAGATGATATCTTTGGCGATACTCTACAGTAGGTGCTTTGCTTCACTGGCCTGTGTTGGCCACCTGGGAGGACGCTGTAAAAGCCCACTCACTCACTCGTTGTTCCATTTAGTCCTTTAGTGGAGACCGGTGCTACATTAGCTCTGACAGGACAGCAACAATCAGACAAATAAAGAAATGATTCTGCAGCTGGAGCCAGTCAACTCAAAAACACGAATGACAGAGGATTTATTGCATAAATGGTTTCCTGCTCTTCACAACAATATGACAAATGCTAATGTTTCACAATCCAGGGGAGGAGGCTGCTTTTAGATCACCGCCCTGTGTGACAATAAGTGTTGGAAACAGCCTGACGCAGAGTGTAGAGGTCTCACTATGAGAGATCATGTCAGTTTGACGGCTGGCGCCTGGTATTGAAACCTGTGAGGAGAAGCCTCTTACATCTGACAGCCTGCACGGTCGTCATCACGTGACTCCACCCGCTTGGTGAATACGGACTTCTAACATTGGCTACACTCAACCACAGCGGTCATAGCTTCAATCCTTTTACAACAAAGCTGCAATTTCGTGTTTATTTTCTGTCTCTATCGAGCTTTAAAAGGCTAAAAACGACATAGAAAAATCAGGAATCGGCTAAGAAGAAGCCACTGAAACAACATATTAAAGTGCTTCTATCTGCCAGAAACTGATGACAGCTGATTGTTTATCCGTGTCTCCAGGGAGATGATTCATCATCACACCACAAACTCTTCACACGCCGTATTTCTTCACATCCTGTTTGACTAACAGCCTCTGCTAAAGTGAAACCCACAACAGCCCAGTGATAATGAGAGCAACACTCCATGAACACTCATCAGAACAACAGAAAGACATCGATTGTATCCTGAGGGGCATGTAAGGCCGCAAGGCCACGCCGCAGCAAAAATCAAACCATTAAATACTGTTAAAGCACGACAACAACAAGTTGTATGAGGAACAAAAATGTGTATTTATCTTCTCTAAGGAAGATAGTTTGAAGGAGGTTGGTTTGAGAATTCAATATACAGCAGACTACTACAATCAACAGTGTGTATTCAGTAGGCTGCAGATCTGCTGGTGTCAATAATTCATCCACCCAAATGGGCTTGTTGCTCGAGTCAAAGTGATGTTGCAGTAACCGTCTCTGCCTTTAATGACAGGAAGTCATGTTTGATTACAAGTGAAAGAAACAAAACACCTTGCAGGTGTTTGACCTAGAGATCAACTCCAACCACTGGCACAGCAGGATGTTCCAGACCTGACACTGACGTGAAACCACGCAGCAGTAGATGTTGAGGCCCTTTGTATTGAACAGCTTGATTAAATACCTCCAACACAGCAAAGACAGTAGCTGTTTGTTGATTCTGTTTAGCATGTTACATCAGGAAGATGCATTTTAGAGCTCTAATAGAACTTGTAAGAAATCAGAAACTATTTTGATTATGAATTAATCAAAATTAACTACAAGTTGGACATTCAGAACCATCGAGAGTCGCAGGACCATCGTCAAGGTAACTGCATTACTTTTTAAACAAAACCTCTGTTAAGAATTTATTTGTCTTTCCGCCAAATAACAGAAAGTATCAACAGTGGTATCAATAAAGACTCCGATCGTCTGGTTGTCTCAAAGATGGTATCAATATTGATGAAAAAAAGAATGATGTGTAAAACAATTAATTTACACTCTTTCCTTTGTGATGAAACTCCTGAGAGAATTGCGCCCTTGTGCTTAGAATATATTGATAACGCGGAAATAACCGTGAACAGGAAACCAAAACTCTCTAGAGACGAACCCGGGAAGCACTGGCACAACCACAGACCAATGTTTTATAACTGTAGCCATGGTAACAAGCCATAGCGTGCAAGGATTATATCTACATACATCCAAGCGGATGAGCGGATGCCAAACTACACGAGATGTGTGTAGTGGTGATAGTGGCCCGATGCCCTTGTAACAAAAGGGGGACACCGACGAAAAAGAGACTGCCACCATCGATCTATTCTGTTAGCAAGGGCAGGGAGGGTGTCAGGTTTTAGTCTTGTTTCATTGTCTGTGCATTCACAAAGACACGGTTGTTGAGACATTTCAAGACTCCCTGAGCTCAAAAAGAAGAACATTTTCATCCCTCAAAGTTCTCATTTTCTAAGAAATGTCCAACGAAGAATGGAAAGATTAGCCTATTCACTTTTCTTTACCTAATAACGGGGTGATATGCTGCTACTTGGATCCTCACAGGATGTGACAATGCATTTCTCTTTACAACAAAATGTGCTGCAACTCCACGACAGAAAATATTGTTTTGTTTTTTTTTAAAAACAGGACATAACTAAAGGATCAGATGTTAGAGATCAGGAGTTTGAAATGCAACATTTTAGTTTCGGTCACAAGATTTGATCATTACTTTTCTTATTAATCCAAATGAGATTATGTGGCATAAATCAAAAGACGGTTATGAAAGAGACCAAGAGCATGTGAAAGACTGAAAGTGGCCAATTGCACAAATGACGATTAAGAATCCCAACATGAATTGCAAGTTTCTATATTGTGCTATAGACTGTAGAGATAATGCAGAAAAGCACAGCATGAACAGACAAGCCTCATATCATATTAAAAGGCCCAACAGTTTCCATTTAAATATATATTTCCTAACTGTATGCTTCATGCTCATATGTGAGTATCTGTGCATGAGCATGTGTGTGTGTGTGTGTGTTGGTGCATCTTGCTGTGCAAACGCTGGCAAACTTCAGACTGGCACGCAGCCCAGCTATTGAATCAGCACAATATATGACTGTACAGCAGCACCGATGGAGAGAGTTTTGTCTGTAAGGGAGGCCGAGCCAGGAGTGACACTTACCCTGCAGTTTTTGCATCACATTAGCGATGTCCACAGACGTTCGACCAAACTGCCGTGGAGAGGCCATGTCGTCTGACTGGAGCTGGATGTCAAGGTGGGTCACTGATGCTGACAGCAGAGGCTCCTTCACTACTGTCCTGAGTGGGACATCCCCTCTGCCCCTCCCTCCCTATCACTCCTTTTCTCTCTCTCTCTCTCTAAATTCACCGCAGGACAGGGTCCAATTGAATCTCAGGTTACATCAGCAGACCTTCTGTCCAATAGAGGCACTTCTTCCATTCACGGCCTGCAAAGGAAAATATTTTAGACTTCTTGTCAAGTAATGACAGTAATGAATCATCATTAGTCTTGAACTGTACTTTAAAAACTAACTATAATATGTAACATATATTGCTTTTCCTGTAACCCCCTGTTCATGTTGAAGTCACCATCATTCATGTAAAGGGAAAGCAGTAAATTACACCATTTAACAATATATATTATTATAAATAGATACAGGTTTCTTTCAATCTATTTAATTCCTGAATGATATGTGGGGCAAACTTTACAGACGGAGAATCCGCTGCGATATAGGTCAAGTGTCAAAAACCCATCTGGACTCATTTTCTGTTTGGACTTGGAGTAATTTTAGTGTTTTTGCTGTAGACGTCTTACTTATTGCAGTTATGGGACTCTTTAAGTTCCTTCCTGTTTTATTTTAAAATGAACTTCCCTTTATGTTTGACTTGTTGCTAATCTAATAATCAGTCGAAATGTGAGCTCTGCTCTTACCTGGTTCCCTATTGTTTTCCTCAACCAATCATCTCCCTGTCTGTCCTCCTGCTCTCACACCTGTTTCTTTTTGCATGATCAGTTTGTATTTCAGTCCCCTGCCGTTGACATTTTCTTTGCATCATCTATTTACAGTTTCCAAGTTTTTTTCGGTTCCTCTCTTCTGCTGAATTTGGGTTCACCTGCTTCCACAAACTGTAACACCGCAACAAAAAGGATGTTTCATAACATAGTATGACTGAATATATGCTCGATGATAGTGTAATGTAGGTCTGAATTACCTAATTATTGAATGTAATTTCTTCCCGGCCCATGTTGAGTGATGCAGCCAAACAGACTCATTAGCAACTCATTAAGACTGTCAACAGCGAAGCGTGAGAAAAGCTCTGAACTAGCTTGAACAAGTGTCGCAGTTAGCTTAAACTAACAGAACTGTTCGCCTCCAAAAGAGTAGACATGCTTCGCACATATTGTAATTACTGTAAGCTGAACTTTACAAGAACTCTCTAAACAAAGTTTGGAGTTTATTTCTCTTTCAATGGTGGTATAGTGCCTTTTTGGGGGGCACTTGTAGAGCCAGTTCAACTCGAGTGGAAGTTTACTAGCATGAAACACCGCAAAACTAGAGAACTAAGTTAGCTTGAAAGCACCCACTCACACAAAAAAAGCTTCAGTAAACATTTCCCTGGAGATAAACAAGCACAGGAGACAGTAGGACAGAAATGAAAAGTTGAATGAAGCATTTCTTCTTACCACTTTTCGGCAGTGCAGAGCTTGACAACTTCACGGAGGAAGTGTCTATCTGTTGCCTGGTTGCCACTGGCAACGCTGAAAATGAAACATGGTGGCGTGAAGCGGCGGTTCAAGATGAGGTGGAGGAGAGGCACGACAGGCGGCTGCCAACAAACTGCACAATACTGCAGGAGGAGGGCGGGGGAGATGTGTGTTCTGGTTTCCCTGTCCTCCACATTTACAGGGACAAAAGGGTTCATTCTTCAGGACAACACAGAGGAATCCTGGATATCTGTCCGGCAAGGTCCGCCGAGTAGTACTGCAGTTTACTGACAGAATGTGTTGTTTATGCAGCGGTGAAATACTTCCAATCTTCTTTATTTGAGAGGAAAACAAATATATTTTACTACACGGAATTCAACTGACTACGGACCCACTAAGGTGACATGGGCACAAAGTAGTAACGCGTAGGAATGACATCATTAACTCTGGCATTCATATATTCATATTTTGTGGCCACGTGTTAATAATCAAGGACAAGCTCTGTTTTGCCTGATTGTAAGGAAAGTAAAGGTCTAACTAATAGAAATATAAATAAACTGAGTCCTGATGGAAAATACCAGG
Source organism: Macroramphosus scolopax (assembly GCA_901007825.1). Lineage (NCBI taxonomy): Eukaryota > Metazoa > Chordata > Actinopteri > Syngnathiformes > Centriscidae > Macroramphosus > Macroramphosus scolopax. The sequence goes on from CAAKHC010007393.1 coordinate 56,214, forward strand.
ATACTGAAACTGATGCAGCCATTTATTCCTGTGTTTGTTTAATAATAATACGTCATTAGGCCTGTTCTTCTTGTCTGTATCTGACAAATATATAAATGTAAATAAAAGAGGGTAAACTAAGCACTCCTCCTTTTAAGAACTTGGCAAACAATAACAGCAATATTATAACCTATTATCGGATGTAAAGCATTAATTCCCTGATAGCCAAAAGCAACAACTCACAGTCCTGCTGGAGTTGGCAGCTGATGACAAGGAGCTGACTGATGTCTATATGAAGGCCTTTTAAGACCAGCTGATGATTCTGTGTGTGATGCACTGCACTGACAGAGTGTTGCATAATGTTTAAACATCAAGTCTAAAGAGTTTCACTGAAAAAGTAGCAAAAATAAATCAAATGCAGACAAACACAAATCACAGCCTGTGAAGTGCTGACAGCAGCAGACAACTCAGCCTTCTTTTGTAAGTGTCTTAGCGCCACCTGCTGGACATCTGTGCCATGTGAATGTTTCTCAGTGGCCTCCTCGTGCAAATTGTTGAAGGAAAAAAATGTTTTATTTACATTAAATCACTCGGTTGGCAGATCCTAGCAAAGTTTGTATAAATAATAGAGTCACAGTTTAAATGTTTATAGATCGTTAGAACATATATGGTAAAGGAAGTACCACGGTACAAGTTGTATCAGCTGCAGAAAGCTGGTTTGTAAGCAAGTCGGCCTGAAAGCTCTTGAGGGTAGGAGTGACGTGGGAACAGAGCAACAATTGAAGGAAATCCCCACGGAGACTGGGAGCTTGATAGCTTTCACACTCCAGTGGAAGCTTAGATTTCCATGGGTTAGCTTATCCAGAACCTTGTCATGACACTTGGCCACGACTTTTTACATCACAGGGAAGATTGTATGTTACCTAAACTAGCCTCCTTTTACTTCAAATTGTAGTTTTGTTATAAAAAAAAGTGTAAAGCAAAATCCAGATCAGTTTCACACTAACATGCCCAGCTTGAAAACAGATTTATAAATCAAATACAGCCAGTAGGGCCATTGTTAAAAGTTATTGATCCTAAGGAAATGATGCAAAAGGAAACAACCCTGTTTCCCAGTGCTTTGTCCCACACAGATAAGCAATGCACTTGCTAATTTTAAAAGCCAGAAAGGGAAGGAAGCATGACAGCAAAGTTTCCGCCATCCAGAACACTGTTGGGGGGGGGGAAGGAAAAAAAACAAGAAGCCTGTCTGGGAAAAGGCTTAGTGTTCGTCCGTCTGCTTGGAGTCAGTCTGGAATCTGACTAAAGTCTTATGGGATTATGGCACATAATGATACACATCCCTTATTGGAAATACTACAATCTTTTAATCTTGGTGAGTGAATCTGTTTTTGATTCTTGTAGGTGAAGATCAAAAGCTGTAGCCGTACAGACTGAGTAACATTGTGTATTGTAACACGCACATATGATAGTTCCCCAAATCAAACTAAATATTAACACACTGTATTAGATCACCAGAAACATTTCTGATCCGCTGCAATTGGTATGAATTATTCAGAACACTTCGGCCGTAATGGACAAATTTGCGTACTTGACCCTCTGGGTCACAACTCAACCTGGAGAATAAGCATTAGCAGAGTTATTCCAACTCTTAGGCTTTTTAAATGAGGCCTTAAACCTTTTCCGCTTGACTCTCTCTTTTTTTTCTGTTGCTTTTTGCCATTAAATATGGAATACATATATAAGAATGTATTTAAAGGACTTGAAATTCACTGTTTCACCTTTTCTTACTTGAGAAGGTCAGGTAACATTTTCAATCAATATTCATACACAGTAAACGGAGAACTCAGAAAGTACATGTAAAATCGAATGTTAAAAGATGTTTTTCATGTCAAACCGGTGATGTAGTCGGTTTAGGCCTCGACACAATGAGTTGTATGGTTACTGAAAGTGAACCCACACAGAAGGTAGGATGTAAGATGTTTATGTAACATGCCTAGTATAGCAGTGCCCTGCGTTAACAAATCAATAAGTGCAAAAAATCTGGCACGCATGAGGTCTATTTCTTTCCTCTTAAAACTAGAGTCAGACGGATACTGGATGTTTTTTGGGCTGATAGTGAATTTCAATACCAATATATTGGCTGATTCTCTGTGAAATAACTGAACACAATGAGTGGCGTCATTCACCACCGCTGCAATTTGTATCTGTGTTTGTGTAACTAATTAGCAACTTAAAATGAAGACGGTTGCATCATGACTTTGATCCCGTCAGTGTTTCCATCTTCTCTGACACTTTGCATTGATTTTTCTTTCCAGGTGACATGATTCTTGCCTTCTGTTTATCTGTGCTCGTGGGCCTGCTGCTGGGTGCTTTAATCTATGTTCTGTTGACCTGGGTGTCCAGGCGCAGGGCCACTGCCATGATCACCAGGCGCTCCAAGAAGAAATCTCGCCCATCTCAAAATGCAATGAGCAACCAGATCGGCCTTTACCGCAGCACTTTTCTGAGTGTCTACAGACAGCCCTCTCTGGAGCCGGTGGGCCCTCTGGGGTTGAAGCCTGGGGCAGATACCTCCACCTTTCGCCCACTGCCGAAGAGAAGCAGAGCTGGCCTGGAGATGGTAGAGGACACCGAGCTCGCCATGCCTGAGGATACAACGGCTTCAAACTCATCAGAATCTGTATCGCTTGTGCCAAACAAACGACATTCCTTCTGGCTGGGCAACAATGGACTCAAGGGGTTCTTCCCCTCGCAGACGCCCCCTCCTGCGTACAACAGCGTCATCCATGCCTTTCAAGAGACTTGCACTTGAATCTGTCAGCATAAATGAAGCGAACATTCAGAATCGACAGTTGACTTTATGGCTGTGTTCTGCTCTTTGTAAGGGACGTTATCTCTTCATGTTGGGAGTTCGGACCATGTTTGCCTCCATCCAGTTTGTCCATTGATGTAGCTGCAAGTCAGCCATGAAATGTCAGCTAAAGTTAATAATCACTGCTGGGTATCTGAGGAGCCAATTTGCAGCCCTTCAGCTGAGAGAGACGCCGGCGGTAAAGTGAGGCTCAGGAGAGTTTTTTGCTGTAATTGTTTGACGATGAGAGAAACACTTGTGTGGTAGACATAATATAAAACCACAATAAAGAGTTAATGTTGAACTTACTCCAGTGTTTGTGCACAATTGAAACAGAAATCAACATCTCATTGAAAATCTATAGATCTAATATTGTCATCCAAATCTGACATGCTGAATAGAGTGATGGAATGTTGTTTCAGCATATAAGTGGCTACTTTTTGCCTAACTCTGTTGACAGACAGGCACTCGGAGATCGAGAGAACCGTCGCCAAATTTAATGTAAAAAACTGTTGTTTTTTCAATTATACTTGGATCTGCCCCAAATTTGTATTGTTTGTTCCTGCGCTCATGTTACATCCTTCCACCAAGTTCAGAGAAAATCGGCTTCACGGTTTTTGCATATTTCTTACAAACCGACGCTGGCTGACGTGTAACCTCCTCACCTCCTTGGCGGTGATGACACCGTGTCTGGATTCATCTTATTCAAGGTGTATCGTACGAGGAATGTCACTTCCACTTGCATTACAAAAACGGGGTGCGTCGTGTGTGGTTGCCATTAAGAGAGAAACCCCCTTTTGATGTGCAGCAAACCTGCTATAGATTTTAATCATCGGACAAGGACTCTTAACTTAAAGTGTGTTGAAATGTCTCAAACTGCAATCAATTACCTTCATTAATCACAAATAAGACTATCAGTTGAACCGTCACTTAGTTTTAATACAGACTTGGAATTCGGCGACTATTTCCCCTGCTATCTGCCTCATGGCAACCCGTTTAAAGGCACAACCCCAAAGTGCGCCAGCGGAGAGGCGCCTGGCAACACCGCCGCACTGACACCGACCGCCTCTGGATGGACGCTGCTCCAGCACCGTCAGGTATGTGCCTCTGCATCATGTCAGTCCATGAAGCCTCTTTGCTGAGAGGACCTCTTTATATTCCATCGCAGTCTCACTGCGGAGCTGCAAGATGTAACAGTGAAATCATTACAGAGCAGATTACTGTGGAAACGGATGCTTTTATTTCTTCAAAGCGAAAGGCTGTTGAAATTGTCCATGCATTTTAAAAACTTAAAGGTATATTTGCAGGGAAATTAGTATATTTGTATCATTGTTTGGCTTTTCCGCGGTGTTTGACGTAAAAGATGAAGAGCGGTCAGTATCAGTACCCATGGAGACTGCGAGTTCCCTCTCGGCTCCAATGCAGTGTTGCTGTTGCATGGAGACTGAGAAAAACTGAATTTCAAGGTTGATGCACTCAATGACAACGCGGCTATTTTAAGAAAGAGCCGTCTCCTTCTCTTAAAATTGCCTGTTGAGTAACAGCGATTTTAATAAATCGTTATTTTCTCTCTCCCCCGTTGCAACAGGACGGCACAGCGCTCCAGAACCACATCAGCAAGACATGGGATGGGCCAGAGGAATCAAAGGAGCCTCACAGAATTTCACGGCAAACTCTGAAGTGCAGAGCTTTGTTTGAGTGACTACAGGGCTGGACAACATCTTAATGTAGGATGCAGTTCACGCCCACATAGATTATCTTGTGAGTACAAAGAGCAGAGGAGCCATTAACCTTCAGTGCATCATCTGAATGGAAGTATGGACACCCTCAAGGGAGGAATTTTAACTCAACATGTCCAGGAACTATGAGGTACGTACCTTCGCTACCGTATCGGAACCTCTGTAATTTTCCAGGTTATTTGTCCAGTTATTGATTTATCATAAAATATTATATAATCTATCCATGGACCTCATTTACCTGCCGGTCAGGAGAAGCTGATGCTGCAGCCGAACATCCTTCAGATTAGTTTTTAAATTGTAGAAGAGAATCCTAAAATTCCCAAATATACCGAGTAAGTCAGCGTGTTTGGAATAATGTAGAATATGTGGAATCATTTAATTTGATGGAATGCTGCACCCATTTGTTTTCAGACACGCTTTAATGCTACTGAAGAGGAAATAAAAAGGGCATAACTGTGTGTTAAAGGTAAAAGACTGGCAGCCACTGGATGTTTAGGACCGATGACAATACCAGTATTGGCCGATATTCTTTAAGTAAAAGTACATAGGTACTGTCAGGAAATATTACTTAAAGAATCATAATGCAAGTGTTATATTGATCGTATATATTTATTACTTCATGTGTAATGGTAGCCAGCAGGTACAGTGCTGTGCAGTGAGTAAACCTCACTCCCTGATACCTTGAAAGGGGGCTGGTGAGAGCAGCTCGCTCCTGTGGGCCTCTCATGATCGTGGTTGTGTCTTCGAGTCCAGTACTGGACCGTGCTTGTTACACAACACAGGTACCAGTGCCGTGACCTGGATTGGGATGAGGTTAACTCACTACACAGCTCTGTACCGTCCGTGCACCGGTACATTCAACCCCTCTACACCACACGGCACCAATGGAACATGTGTTGTGCAACAAGCACAGTCTGACGCCGAACTTGCATGCATGGGAGGCATGTGTGCTGGGAAGGAGGCTCTAACGCCTCTTGCACCAGCGTCTGTTGTGAGGCCTGCAGATGTCTTGTTTGTAATAGTATAGATAATTATGTGTATAGGTTGCATGAGTTAGAAAATAAAAGCTCCAAAAACTGTTCTGTTACTGTCCTAAGTGAGCAAAGCCAACACCTGGCTAATGACATTTCCACAGACATTGATCTGCTGCAGACACAGGGGGTCCTTATATGCCCTAACATGGAAATCAAACAGTTCATCTTCTGTATCATCTCAGTTTAATTTTGTGTTTCTTAAAAAAAAAACAAAAAAAAACAGACGTCATCCCGAGACAAAGAGCTGCTTCATGTTGAGTAAATAATAGAACAACCTCTCAAAGACTATGACAGCAGCTGTGATGATGGTGCTGGTGTAAGGGCACATCTAGTGAGTCACTGTCATGAGGTCTGTGCTCTCATTTGGACAGAGAACCCACGAGCCCCCGGTTTCATCAGACAATGTTGCTCAGCAGATGTTTGTCCAGCTGTCAAGTAACTGGTCAAACTTCCATTTTTCATGAACGCAGAGTTAGTTTGAGGTCTATTCTTGACCTTGTAAAGACTTCTTGGAGGAAAAATATTCCTGTTAGGTCATTTAGTTGCTGCTCTGGAGCTTTCAGTGGGACGCCAAGGTCTTCCTCAGCAGATGGGGACCCAACAAGATGCATGAGGTCCTTAAATAAATCAGAACAAGTCAATTTGAATGCCTGCAGAGTTACGAGACCTCACCTGCCTTGTTTCTGCTCATCTTCCCAGCCTGGTCACTCAGTAGGGATGTTGGCTGCCGTGGAACATGGTCCCATCCTCTGCAGCGACTCCAACATCCTCTGCCTCTCGTGGAAAGGCCGGGTCCCCAAGAGCGAGAAGGACAAGCCAGTGTGCCGGAGGCGGTACTACGAGGAGGGCTGGCTAGCCACGGGAAACGGGAGAGGGGTTGTTGGCGTGACGTTCACGTCCAGTCACTGCAGGAGGGACAGAAGTACACCTCAGAGAATCAACTTTAACCTACGAGGACACAACAGTGAGGTGGGAAGTCTTATTCTGTCCCCCTTTTCTTCTTCATTCATCAGCTTCTCTTTGTGCCGACTTCCCTTCCGACCACGGTGGATTTAAATATCCTCCAGTCTTTGTGCTCAAACTGGATATGATTCATGAGTGTTCCTGTGTGCAGAGAGGCATCTCTGTTTGTGATAAATACTCAGTGTCTTGCTCCTCTGCAGGTTGTTTTGGTCCGTTGGAATGAGCCCTTTCAGAAACTGGCCACCTGTGATATGGAGGGAGGTATTTTCGTGTGGATTCAGTATGAAGGAAGATGGTCTGTGGAGTTAGTGAACGACAGAGGAGCCCAGGTAGACGCATCGTCTCTTAGTCACCCAAGAACTAACAAAAGAACATGACACAGCCTTACGAAAATACACTGAGGGTGAACGTTTGTCTCCTTCAGGTGAGCGACTTCACTTGGTCTCACGACGGCACTCAAGCTCTCATCGCGTACAGGGACGGCTTCGTGTTGGTCGGCTCGGTGAGCGGGCAGAGGCACTGGTCCTCCGAGATAAACCTCGAGAGTCAGATCACCTGCGGCATCTGGACACCTGATGATCAGCAGGTACAGTCGTCCTCAGACATTCACTAGAATTTTCCAAGACAATCCAACAATCCAAAAGTCCGTATTGTTGTGCCGTGTATTAAGGTTTGATGTACGACGCCCCCCTCAGGTCTTGTTTGGTACAGCGGACGGTCAGGTGATAGTGATGGATTGTCACGGACGGATGCTTGCACACGTTCTGCTCCACGAGTCTGACGGAATCGTCAGCATGTCCTGGAATTGCCCCGACTTCCTGGTCGAGGACAGCACGGAGAGCGATGCCGACTCTGACGACCAATTTCTGCCTTTAGGTACAAACTCATACACTCATGTCACGAAGATGATTGCGGCCGCCGGGGGAAAGCTGATGTTTGTGCTTTTCTTTTATCCCCTCAAGTGCGGAGAGTCAAGCCTTTGTTGACAGTCACCTTCTTGTCAGGAGACATCAGTCTAATGAACAACTATGACGACCTATCCCCTGCCATCATTCGCTCAGGGCTGAAAGGTAGATCTCAGACCGAGAGGTGTCCATCATGAAGGACTGTGAGAACACATTTTGTATTTATTGCGTTTCTTCTGCCTCGTCCCTCCACAGATGTTGAGGCCCAGTGGTGCTCCCAGGGAGACCTCCTGGCTGTGGCCGGCATGGAGAAACACGGACAGCCCGCCGACTCCGCCTGCATGTCCATCATGAGGAACGCCCTGGTTAAGTTCTACAACGTCCAAGGAGAACACATCTACACTTTGGAGACGCCGGCGCAGGTCAGTCCTGCATGACGTCTCGCTGGACATCAAACGACTTTGTCTAGATGTGTTTATTTATTCAAATCACTTGTTTCTCTAGTTCATCCTTGTTTCTGAGGAAAACAGACTTATAATTTCATGAAGTGCAGTTGATGAATCGGTGTATTGAGTTGTGATACGATAACGAGCCAAAGATAATAAATAATATATTGTTTACCGTCTAACTTTATTATTGTTCAGCCTCAGCAGAGCTTTAGTGGTCGAAGTTTGGGTCCTTATTTAACCTGCACTCACAACTCTGTTGTTTAATACGTACAAGCTGAAATTAATCTTGTAAATAACTTAAACCAGCCTGGCGCTGTTTCTTTAATGCAGAATAAATGTTCCAGTCAATGAAATAGGATGTGATGGTTAAAGAAGAAGACAAGAACAGAGACGAGTCTTTTGTCCGATCCAGTTCTGAGGCGAATCCTCAGATGAACTTGAGTTATGTAACAAAATAAATAAATAAAAAGGGCCTCTTGCTGGGGGGATGATTTTATTGCTGTTTTTCAGAGGCCCATTACCACCATCTGCTGGGGTCACAGAGACTCTCGCCTGTTCCTGGCGTGCGGGCCGGCGCTGTACGTGGTGCGCGTGGAGCACCGGGTGGCCAGCCTCCAACTCCTGTGCCAGCAGGGCATCGCCAGCGCCCTGCGAGAGGAGAAAGACGTGGGGAAACTGAACATGCCCTCCCTGCTCTGCTCCTACGTGACCACTGCGTTCATACCCACCATCAAGGTGCACGGACGACCCTGTTACACTGTGAAAACATCTGACTGGGACTTGTTTTCATTTGAGTGTCCAGCAACCCTACAGGTCCTTTCCTCTCTTTGTTCTAGCCCCCAATTCCTGACCCCAACAACATCCGCGACTTTGTCAGCTATCCCACAGCCGGGAACGAGAGGCTCCACTGCACCATGAAACGGGCAGAGGACACCCCCGAGGCAGGCGGGCCCTGCTACACTCTCTACCTAGAATATTTAGGAGGGCTGGTGCCCATCCTGAAAGGAAGGCGCATCAGTAAACTGCGGCCCGAGTTCGTCATCATGGATCCGAAAACAGACAGCAAAACAGGTCGGTTCACTAACTGCACCGCTTTTCAAAGGGACTATTTCTTTGGTTGAAGTTAGTTCCAGGAATAGAAATAGATTGTGTCAGTAGTTAGAGGAGGAGATCAAATCAACTCTCGTATATATCAGTTAAATGTGAAGCTGCAGATATTCATGCTTCGAGCCCGTCGTTCACTCAGTGAGGACAAATATAGACCGACTCCTGTTCTCTGATGTAACATGGTGTGATGCCTGTGCCTTGATCTCAGCTGCACTCCAGTCTGATGTTGGCCTGTGGGCCCAACCAATATGTGCTTTTTCTTTCTTGTCTTTTTTTAAAAGATAATGTTCTTTATTCCGGCGCAGTTCAATCCGACCTTTCCTGTTCTGTGTTTCTTGCAGAGGAGGTGTGTGTGAACCCGATGTTATCGTACAACGACAGCTGTAACTGCTCTGACTCCAGTGACATTGAGCTGAGCGATGAGTGGGCCGGGAAGAAGTCACCGAAGTTATCCCGAGGAAACAGGTCACCCGAACTTTAGAGCGCATGACACAAACACTGAGTTGACCAAAGTATATCCTGGCTAACAGCCTGACATCACATCACTGTGTTTGAACTGTCTTCTTCTTTGTTTTAAAGAATGAACATGGACTCAAGAAAATCTCCCAAACTTTCACGTACCAGTCAGGAAGGCCAGCGGTCGCCACGGTTACCAACAAAGAAGCCTCCCATTCGATCCCCGAGTCTGACGCGTCGAGAGTTTTCCATGGATGGAATCACAGAGGTGCGACATGCTGCTGAATAAACTACAACACAAAGTCAGTTGCTGCATTCAGAAGGAAGTTGTGACCTTGTGAACACGACATATGGATGCTGTGTTCATGATATGTTTGCCGTTCAGGTAGTCAGGTCACAAGTACACTGTTGCTAGGCAACATGGTAGCTACAGCATGGATGACTAAAGACTGCCTGATGTTCCGTTGCTGGCATTGATATTAACATTAATGTCGGCGTCTAGAGGCTACCGAGGTTAAAAATAAAGACGAGGCTGTCGGGAATACCAATACTTTCCTCAGATGTATTAAAAAAAAAGAATAAACTACATTAACTTACCATCGATTTTCATGTCTGGAAACATGACCCACATATAACCATCGAGCTCCATCATCATGAATACTGCAAGAGAGGTGATTATTTATCCGCCACTGTGATGAAGAAATAAAGATGCTGTCAGTCATTAAAACTTAATGAAACTTTCTGAAAAAATAATGAACTAGTTTTTTACCCTTTTTATTTTTAATATTGATTTGGTATCTCAAGTGATTGAGAATTTTATTTTTGAAAAGTTTTCTCATTATTTAGAGAGAATAAATCAATATTTCATTACTTTAAGATAGTAAATCCTTCTTTGAGATGAGTAATGTTTTGGAGAAAGTTTCACATTCCACCTCCAGGATCTTTGTTTTGTTCCTCACAGTGGCGTCAGTGGGCGTCCGTACATATGGACTCTTATAAACACGGTAAACACGGCCTCATTTCAACGCAGCACATAACTGCATTTTCATTATCTGTTAAGCTCGATGTCTATTCTGTCTTACTTTTTTATATTTAATAATGCAAACAATTATATCAGTAAGTAAGTGACAGACTGACGTGTGTGTTACTTCATAGTTCCGTACTCTTCTTACCACGTGTGTTTACGCAGCTGCAATTCTTATCTTTCTCTCTATGTCCTCCGTTCTGCTGCTCCACAGCACAATTACCTCGCTCAGGTCACATCCAACATCTGGGGGACGAAGTTCAAAATTGTCGGCCTGGCTACTTTCCTCCCTGCCAATCTCGGCGCAGGTAAACACCGCAGAAGCCACACACACACACACACACATCACAATACCCAGTCTCATGCACTGAACACTCTATTCTACTTCTCTGTTTCAGTCATCTATAAGACAAGTTTGCTGCATCTGCAACCGAGGCAGATGACGATCTACCTTCCAGAGGTCCGGAAGATAACACACGACTTCATGAGCCTGCCTGTGTTCAACCCCAACGTGTTCAGTGAGGATGAGGATGATTTACCAGGTGGGAATGAAATTTACACACCCGACATCAATTTAATCTCGAGGATGTTGGACAGACTTTAGTTGATTAGGATCGTTATATATTCATTTCTTCTGCATGTTCTCATGTGCTGAGCTTCACTGATGTGGTTCTCCTTGTGTTGTCATACAGTGATGGGGTCGTCTGGAGTGACAGGAGACAATCCTCCCTGCACAGTCAACATTCCCATTGCTCCCATCCACAGCCCAGCTCAGGCCATGTCCCCGACTCAAAGCATTGGCCTGGTTCAGTCTCTCCTGGCCAATCAGAATATTCAGCTGGATGTCCTCACCAATCCCACGGCCACCGCAGCGGTGGCAGCAGCTGCAGCGGCAGCAGCCTCGGTCCCTGTGTCAGAACACGGCCAGGACGCTGTTCCGACGCCGTACCCAGTTCCCGCTAGATACTCAAACCCGGGCCAGGTGATCTTCAATAAGCTGGAGATGAGTCCTCTTCTCCCTGGTACTCTACCTCCCCCACCTCCACCTCACCATCCACCGCCACAGCCACACCAGCAGCGGTCTCATTCACAGCAGCCTCGCCAGCAGCAGCCCAAACAGTCACAGCAAATGCAGACACAGCAGCAGCAGAAAATAAGTCATCATCCACAGCAGCAACATCACCATCAGTCACAGCAGCATCAACAGCAAATGCAGCAGCAACATCAGCAGCTTCAGCAGATGCACCACCAGCAGACGCTTCATCCGCCACAGCAGCAACATCAGCAGCACCAAGTTCAGCAACACCAACAGGTGCAGCAAAATCCGCAGCACGTGGTGACCCACCAATTTCAGCAGCAGCAGCAGATCCAGCAGCAACAACAACAGATGCAGATGCAGCACGAACAAATGCAGCAGCAGCAGCAGCAGATGCAGCAGCAGCAGCTGCAAATCCGGCAACAGATCCAGGAGATGAGGCATCAGCAGCAGCAGCTCCAGCAGCAGCATCAGCAGATTCAGCAGCAGCATCAACAGATGCAGAGGCAGCACCAACAAATGCAGCAGCAACTGAAGATGCAGATGGCGCTGCCCCCTCCGCCCACCGGCTACCCAACCATTTCCTTTCAACAGGTTCATCTTCTTCCTCAAATTGCTCCTCCGAACGCTGAACCAGGGCTAGACCGAGAGCACGGGCACATTATGAAGCCGAGTCTGCCCCGGACTTTGCCTCCCTCCTTCATTGACAGGAACGGGACTGTGGAGATTCATATGAGGAAGGTCAATCCTCCTCCTCCGTACCCGGGCACTGTAGTGTCTGCAGCAGCAGCAGCAGCGGCGGCAGCAGCAGCAGCAGCAGCCGCCTCAATGCCTCAAACACTTGTCACAAACTGTGACAGCCCGAGTGTCCTGGCGCCTGACCCCAGCCTGAAGAAAGATGAGTTCCTGCTTCACCCGGTGACCTTACAGTACCCAATGCCTCTGGGGTATGAAAGGATCACAACTTTTGACAGCAGTGGTAACGTGGAGGAGGTTTGTCGGCCACGCAGGCGCCTCGTTCGCAACCAAAACGCGTACGCTGCCAACGGCATCGGGGGCTCGGCCACGCTCAGAGTCACCTCTTCTGACAGTAAAAAAATTCAGCTTCCCTACAGCTCAGCAACATTGAGTCGCCTGTCTGTCCCTCGATACTCAATACCTAGTGGAGACCCTCCTCCTTATCCTGATCCCGCCAATCAGGTAACTCCTACACTTCCTCCTCCCCAGAGAATGGACAGCAGTCTGATCCATGCAACCATGCGTCGTGACCGAAGGGACGTGGGACTCAAAGTGCCACAGATGATGGAAAGCTCGAGAACCCTCCCCACCAAGGCTAAAATGAACAGTGCATTAGCTCTAACCTACCAGCAGAGGGCGCCCACTGCATTGTACACATGCACACAGTGTAGTAGTAACAGCAGCAGCACAAGTGTCAGCGTTAGTGGCGGCGGAACCACAAGTAGTGGCATCGCAGGGGGAACAGTGGTGAGGCAGGACTTCCCACCGGGGAAAGGATCACATCACAGTACCATTATTGTGCACTCCAAAAGTAACTCCCCTCTGGCCTCCCAGTCCTCGTACAGTCTGCTGGGTTCTGTTGACAACAGTCGGGACAGAACCGTGTATGTTAACTCTGCCTTCACTGAAGACGAGACTTTGAATCAGCATTGCCACCTTGAGAAATCAGTACGCCAGCTGACTCTCGGCGATGTCAGTTTGACTGTTAAACGCCCTCCGCCTTACCAGTGGGACGCCTCCACAGCAGAAGAGTTCTGGCTGACTCCGGAGCAAACGATGTTAAGTCAGCCACCGGGAGCTCATAAACCACCTTCACTCATCATCAGTCAGGCTCAGCACCTGGACATGACCCGCCTCCCTTTTGTCCTCACAACTAAACCTCCTGCCAGTCCGAGCACGAGCACTCTTACTTTCCCATCAGGCTACCAGATATCACTCTCTCCGTTTCCTCCAGGTGTGGGTCACGCTGGACCCCCACTTCAGACCTTACAGAACCCTTCACCGCAGTGCACTCCTAATGAAGTCGTAACTCAAGTCCCTTTTTCTCAGCAGGACTCTAATTTGGTCTTGTCGACAGGCTACACGCCAAGTCTTGCTAACTTGGCTTGCTGCCCTCTCCCTCCCATGTATCCAGGAGCCAGCTCCTGTGCTGGTCTTCAACTGCACCCTGTCAGCCTCCAACCCTGGAACCCCTACCCATGCCCACCTCCCAAGCAAGACCCTCCACCACCTCCCCTCCCAACTAAAACTCATCAGATTTTAGAGAAGCCGATTCTCTCACCACCCCCTCCGACTGGGCCCCCTCCACCACCCCCTCTGCCTCCTCCTCCACCACCTTCTGAGCTGCCACCGTCCAAAAGTCCCGCCGACGATCTGGCAGACTGTGCCACCAACTTTCCAGAGCCATCGTCCCTCAATGAAAGCCCCGTGCCACAGGAGTCGGACCGTTTCAACAAAAAAAGTCGCAAAAGGCTGGACAGCAGAGCAGAGGAGGCCAACATGCCCACCGTCTCCGAGGGCAAATCCAGAAAGGAAGGTCGCACTCTTTCTGATTTCAACACTCTCATTTCCAGCCCAAGGCTCGGCAGCAGAGAGAAGAAGAAGCCCAAGGGGCCGAGAGAGCAGCTCAACAAAACCAAGAAGATGAGCAGGACCACAAACGAGTTCCAGGACAGCTCGGAGAGCGAGCCCGAGCTTTTTATCAGCGGTGATGAGCTCATGAACCAGAACCAGAGCAGCAAGAAGAGCTGGAAGAACAAGCGCAGCATGCGCATGGCGAGCGAGCTGGAGGAAATAAAATGCCGCAAGGCGAATGAAAGAGAGGACCGCAGTTTGGGCAGTCAAGGGTTCGTCTACGTTATGGCCAATAAACAGCCACTATGGAACGAAGCCACCCAGGTCTACCAGCTTGACTTCGGAGGAAGAGTCACCCAGGAGTCAGCGAAGAATTTTCAGATTGAGCTGGATGGTCGTCAGGTAACTTAATGTTGATGGAAGTTGAGCCGTCTCACTTGTTTGAATCAGTAATGTTTTTTAAACAGTTTCATGCTCTGGAGCTCCAAGTTTACCCAGTAGGGACCCTGATATCTAGAGATATTTGAGGTGTCAATATTAATAGTATTTTGTCTGTTGTCTGCAGGTGATGCAGTTTGGGCGAATCGATGGGAATGCCTATATTTTGGATTTCCAGTATCCGTTCTCAGCAGTGCAGGCATTCGCTGTCGCCTTGGCCAACGTCACTCAAAGGCTTAAGTGAAAAGGTTATTTTGAATATGTATACCAGGAGGTTTTTAAATTGGTAGACGGGCCTCCCCAGGGGGATTCCTAACGGGTCCTGGGGAGACTCAGAGAGGGAAGGCGAAGGAAAATGACACTAGTTATCAGAAGGACATCACATAGTAAAACCTAGATGTTTGGTTTAAGAGATGAGGTACTTTTGGGGACTCGACTGTTTCCCAGAGTCAGAAACTAATTAATGCTTTGGGACAGACTTTTTAAAGAATGTGGTGGAGTCTGAAGTATGTCAAACAGCAATATTTGGCAATATTGGCTCAATTATTGAGTGTTTAGTGGATCAAATAATGTAGTCATGATCCTGTAGGCATGCGGGCACTAAACAAGGACTGGAGGGGGGGGGGGGGCATATTCAAAGCTTTGTCT
>CAAKHC010007393.1:71457-85212 GCA_901007825.1 Macroramphosus scolopax
GAAGGGGGGCCGACCTTCTCAGACTTTGAAATCCCCTCATGTTTAATGGAAAAAAAAGGCTGCGTTTGTGTGGGATTATAGCAGCAAAGATGGATGAGGTTCGCTTTTATAAGAGGGAATTAACACACGAGTTGCACATGGAGATAATTTATAGTCTTCACAAGGCAAAGTGACGGTCGGGGAAGCTATAACACTTAAATCATACTTTTTCGATCATGTGTTGAATGTAGTAACATTAATCTTATTTATTTTGCAAACTCAATAATGTCAGAGTCCCCTGGACAAACAAAAGGTGCACTACACACATGTCGGAGTGAATTTTAGCACAACTTTAGAAAGCTGTTGTTTGACAAATGAAGCTATTTTAACTTTCAAATCCCGTTTGTTCAGGACAATGATTTGATTGTTAACTCTCCAGGAATGTATTTATCCTTTAACTGAGTGTGATTTATTATAGTTTCTGTGTACTTCCCTTTTTATTATTATTATTATATCCATGTTACTTCTATGAAGTGGTGCAAATGAACATAGTAAATATTTTTCTTTTGGCCACAGTCGTGCACAGAAATATTAAGTCAGAGCTGTTATTATTCATCTGGCAATGTGTTTCACCTCAACAAACTCCCTGCTGATATTGTCCATGATGGTAAATGATCGGTTAATATGTGCCAAACGTAAATGAATGAAGAGATTTGAAAATATTAACAATAATAATAATTTGCAGTTTCATCTGGCTCTGTGTTGTTTCATTGGATGTTATGATGCTTCCTGCATTTGAATGTTAAGTACAGTAGTTTCTCTTCCTTGGAAGTCAGTGCTGCTTTAGATATTTAGCTTGTGTGCAGTCATGCCACCTACTTAGAACCGATGTTGTACTCGCAAAAGAAAAAAACAAAGCTGCTTGCACTGTGTGTGTGTGTTGTAGTGGACAACTTAACATCCGTATATGCTTCGAAAGATGTGCTCACACGTCGCTTACTTCGGTATTTTTGTACCTCACCTTTGCTTTGACATGGTACTAAGAGTTTTTCGATGTTTCACTTGTAGAAAAAAGAATGCAGAGATACAAGATCGAGATGAACTTAGTAGGAGGGGGATTCATGTAGATCTGGTGCTAATGTACAAACAAACAAATGTGGACGTATGTCACTTGCTAAAAGAAGGTTATTTTAAAGTATATGAAGAAAAGTATTTTCAGAAAGTCTACAGAGAGAATTCATTATAGAGGTTTTAATTTATTGCAGCTTTAGAGACGTCAGCGACAGTGTGTGTGTGCGTGTGTCAGTTAGCAGCAATATTGCGTAATGTAGAGTTGGTTTTTTCTCCTATTTTGTGAAGGAAACAAATATGATGTGACCATAGGTTGACATTTTACATGGACCTATAGGCTGGCCAATAAAAGATAATTTATTCCAAATGTTTTGTTGTGATGTTTCATTCTCCTGTTTGACTTGTAAACCAATGTTGGTGATCCCAAAAGGTCACACGGTGACCTTCTTAAGGACGTGGTGCCTTACAGTCAACATCCAGGGCAGTTATAAAATCACAGTTAATAGGTTTGCGTCACTGGTCGTTTTAATCTGAAAATAAACATGAATGAACAATGAACAGTGAATTACACAACGGTTTGTGCAGCTTAACTTCAATATTACCATTATAATATCTGTTAAATGTTTCTGTGGTGGTACTTTGGGTGCTGCAGGGGGGTTACGTGAAATGTGATCTGCATGATTATCGAAATAATTGTACCACAATAAATAAAGAAAACAGTTGATTTGATGAAACACATTTGATTGGCTAATGTAAGTTGATTTTTAGATTCACATTTTAAATGTTGAAACACAATATAAATAGCGTAAAACAAGAAACATTTAATCACGGAGTTGTATACATTTCTATGTAAACGCCAACTTATATTTAACTTGTGAGATAGCCTGTGAAGATTAGAGAAAGGGACAGTTTAACATATTGTGATGAATATGTCGCACAAGTAGGAGTTTTTATAAAACGTAATAATAAAGCTTTTATTTTGAAGGCGGTGCCGCAGAGCGCTGTCTCGGGCTTCATTGAGGAAATACAACCGGCGTTGAAAAGTTCCCTGGTCGGGCTGACAGTCTGGACCTGTCGGTGTTCAGGAGTCTCTTCCTTATCTCTCTGTGTCTATCTTTACAACCAAATACCTGGATTAAAACCCCCCCAATAATTTAAAATCATGGACCCGCAGGATGACTTTCAGCAAGGTGGGTGACTTTTTATTACTGTTGTAAACGCCTGTTGATAACTAATAACTACAAGTTAATACAGGAGCGACAACTTCCAAACCGAATTAACCCTTAATTGACTTAATTATCCTGAGTTTATGCTCCTTGGTTAAAAAAAAAGACCGAATATTTCCTTTCAGGTGAAAACACAGAACCTCCTGCCAGGATGACGAGACAGCAGATTCTCACCTTGATCTCGATGGCATCTGTCAACTTCAGCTCAATGATCTGTTACTCAATATTAGGTCCTTTCTTCCCAAATGAGGTGAGCTTTTTATTACAGTTGAGGGTTTGGAATACAGAGGGCTGTAACTACAGGGTTTTATTTTATACATAAACAGGAAACATTTTCTCACAAAAGTTGCATTCATGAGGATTAAAACATGCTGCTACATGTTTGCAAACATTATACAGAAACTTTTATATAACCTACATTACTCCTCTCTTCTTGCACTGTGTTTCATCATTTATCATGATCTATTCTTTTATTCTATACATCTTTCTACCTCGACTGCAGATAAAGAGTTGACATACGGGCCAACTATTTTGCTAGAAAGAGAAATCAACATCCTGTAAGTGCACAAATGCTAACATAATGTAGCTTAGCATTAGTAGGTGAATGATTAACCAATGCTTTTATAGATAAGTCATTGGGTGGCATTAAGGACAAGGCTTTGTTTTTGTCCTCCTGCAGGCCTCTACAGTAAATTATATGGCACATTTGTCACAATATGCCCAAATTGAAGTTGCTTTTTTTATTATCTCAGAACAGATATATTAGGTTTTGTTTACAACTTATACGTCATTTAATCCACTTATAAGAATTCAGTCAGACCGGCTGGTTTTGTGGTTTGCAAAACATTTTAAATCAAGCAAATATGCATCAAATATAAAAATTTAAATTGTGCAAAAACCTCTTTGTTCATGCGTGTGCACGTCTTTAAATTGCACGTCACTTGTGTTGTGCTTTGTGGAATGCCTCAAAGAAATTCCCACAAATTGAAAGCAGACCCAAAACAGATGATGCAGCTGTCTCCAAATCCATTTAAAAAACATAGTAGTAGAATGTTTTCAGCGGAAGGACTGAATGATCATGTGATGCACATCAGAAGCCTTCTTGAATGACTCTGTTATGCTCAGAGGTGACACAGACTGTCAGCTGGTGTCAAGCTTGTTGTGACTTTATCTGTCATCATAGTGATATAATTCTCTTGACTCAGGAGTTTAAATACATACGTATGAATGTTTCTGAACAGGCAGTAAAGAAAGGAGCGAGTCAGACTGTTGTCGGTCTGATATTTGGCTGCTACGCCGTCTGCAATTTGATTGGCTCACTGATCCTGGGCAGATATGTAAGTATGAGTGATTGTTTTTAGAACAGTGCATGTTATGTGAAGATTAATCTGCTGCACAGATTCTATTTCCTTTTTTTTGTTGTCTCTATATCAGATCGTCCAAATTGGGGCAAAGTTCATGCTTGTTACGGGACTTTTTGTCTCATCGGGCTGCACAATTCTCTTTGGGTGAGTGTTGGTATTAATAGCCACAGAAACATTATTAATGGCTCATATAATACAGCAGTCATATGACATTTAAGCAGGTTCCTAAGAAGTTTCTACATAAGTAGCACCCATAAAACTGGCTTTCTGATTGTTCATATTGCAGCCGTTGCAGATTTAAGCCTCTTGTCTTCATGTCCTGTGTGAAGTTTTTCATTTTTGATTAAGTTTGAACTAAATTACAACATCAAGAGCAAAACTGATAATAATACAATAATTTCATAGACTTACATAGAAATAGATGTCATGAGAGCTCACCTAAAGATCGAGATCGCCCCCTTGTGGCTGGTCGCAGTATAAGGCATAAGTCCCGCCCCCTCCATGTTAGCAGATGAGAGACGTAAAATATAATTTTCCAAAAGATGGTTTCTGTCAATTTATGTAGTTTTTAGCAAGCCGCTGTGTGTTCAAGTTTTATTTTTGTAATGAGTTTGGTTTAATTCATGAATTGATGCTTTAAATAAGGGGAAGTGACATCATTCTTGACAGATGCTGAGAGCGGAATACCAGTAGCCACTTAATGTAATTCTGTTTGGGTGTTGTACTTAAGGTAACAGCCGCTTCAGTCTCCCTTAATCGCTTCATGATTGCTCGTATTCTTCCCTCGCAGACTCCTCGACAGGGTTCCCGCAGGTCCTGCTTTCATTACTCTGTGCTTTGTAGTGAGGTCCATCGATGCCGTGGGCTTTGCCGCTGCGATGACTTCCTCCTTTGCCTTGACAGCAAAAATATTCCCGAACAATGTGGCGACTGTGCTGGTGAGTGTAGACGTCCTTTGTCTGAATGGCATCTCGATTCCACATTAGAATCACGAGCAAAAAAAGAAAAGTTGTTTTGTTGTTTTGCATTTCCTGCAAGAGCTGTGGAAAATAATAACCGGCCGCTAATAGACGCAGTACCGGTATATCTTATTTTAGCAGAATGAGCCCTTGTTATCCTGCCACTTTCCCTCCATCCACTAGTGATAAAGTTGATGTGTATAGCCTTTATGATGATAATAAACTCTCCTGCATGAATTTTAAAGGCGCATTGACTCATTACTTTAATCGACAGTTGTAAAAATGTAAAAAGTTGTAGTAAGGAGGAATGTTAAAGGTGTGGTTAAGGCGTCCTGCAGGGAGGTGCACATTCTCCCTGTTAATGACATGAATGAATCACTTACTGACTATACAGTGTGTAGGACAGATTATGCTTGCATGTGTGTGTAAATGTTTATATTCTCTCCCTCTTTAGGGTAGTTTGGAGATCTTCACAGGACTCGGTCTCATTATGGGGCCGCCGGTCGGAGGCTGGTTCTACCAGTCCTTCGGATACGAAGTCCCCTTCATGCTTCTTGGATGTTTCCTGTTGGTCATGGTTCCTTTCAACATCTACATCTTGCCAACCATCAGTAGAGTATTTCTTCTAATTGTTTGTCAATTGTAACCTTTTCCTCTTAGACTGTGAGCTGAAGTTTGTGCTTCTCTCCACACAGGCGCGGATCCTTCCAAGGATTCATTCTTCCGACTTCTCAGCCACGGGAAAATAATATTGATCTGCTATGTGATATTCACTCTGAGTGCTGGTCTGGGCTTCTTGGATGCCACATTGTCCTTGTTTGCTATTGAGAAGGTGATTTCCTCTGTTCTATGAAAGTTCTGCACTACTCAAATGATGATGAAATACAGTATTCTCTCTCTGTGTTGAACCTAGTTTGGGCTCTCAACCGGCTATGTGGGACTCATCATGCTTGGTCTGTCGTTACCTTATTGTCTGGGGTCCCCGCTGTTGGGTTTCATCACGGATAAATATCCTGTGAGTATTAAAGCAACCAAAATTAAGTGTTTATAAAGGCCTGTATTTTTATACTAAAATCAAATTTTTTCTTGGTGCTTGTTAGGCCACCAGGAAGTGGTTCATGGTGATCGGAGGCAGCGCCACGGCAACCGGCTTCCTTTTCCTCGGTCCCGCCCCTTTCCTTTACATCCCAAGGTGAGCGATTAGATAGAAAGTAACTCTCTACTTAACAGGAATAGTTATTCTTATGGGAACTATGCCTATCCGTTGTCTGTAGATAATAAGATCAAGACAACTTCATTACCACTCAGTGTGGCGCTACAGCCGATTAGCATAGCTTAGCATAAAGACTGCAAACAAAGGGAAACAGCTAGCATGGCAGAACCTAAGCTATGAACTCACTTTTGAATAATCTGTAAAAAACAAACAAATGTAAACTAATAAAGGGATCTCAAGGGAGATACGTGTGCTTTATGCTGCATTCACATCATATTGTCTGGACGTTAAAACAATTCCAAATAAGAAGTCCTTACATAAAAATGTTTGGCACTTCTTCCACCACTGGATGAATCAGTAGGTTGTCTTGCCTCACATGTTGTTCGACATCTCTTAATGGTATTCTCTTGTATTTCTTCCCATGTTTTCTGTGTGTTTACATGTGCAGTCAGCTGTGGATTCTGGTCTTCATGCTCGGTGTTATTGGGTTTTCTCTGGGCATGACTGCAATCCCCACATTCCCTGAGATCATCACATGTGCATAGTGAGTGGCCTCGCAAGTTGTGTTCGAATATACATGACCTGAACATGACCTGCATTGTAATGCAAGGTGACACACACACACACACACATCACATGTTTCTCGTTTCTTCTCTGTAGTCAACAAGGATTTGAAGAGGGGCTAAGTACTCTTGGAATGGTGTCTGGCCTGTTCGGGGCATTTTGGTCGTTGGGGTAAGTCATGATGGCTTTTGAAGAAACTGTGAAGTCATATATTCCAACACATCGGATATGAAATGTTAACCATCATTTGTCTGACTGGCTGGTGACATAGACTGTATAAAATAACAGGACAGACCAGTAGGGCTGCTGGAACGTGTTTTGGCCATCGCCATCTTGATTTTCTGCAAACAAACCTGATTGACAGGTCGCCACGGTTGCAACCTGTCAGTCACAAGTTGGACACGCCCTCAACCATACCCTGCTTTATCTTCCATTTTAATCTGAATTAGACCATAATTTACATTTACTATATTGCTAAAGATTTTAAACCATTGAAGCCCTAAATTCAGAAGTAAAACATTCAATGACGTAATATATCAAGTAGACCGGGAAGCTGTAGCCACTTCTTTTATACAGTCTATGGTTGATACTAATCGCCTTTTTAAAATGTGTTTTTAAGGATGTTTTATGGTCCGACTGTGGGCGGCCTCATCACACAACATCTGAGCTTCCAGTGGGCCGCTGCAGTCCACGGAGGCTTGGCGTTTCTGGCTGTAAGTATCTGCAACAGGTGTCGTCCATGTGAGGAAAAGACACCATGAAAACTGCACCCTCACTTGCTAGTGCAATGAAATTCATGTGAGAGGAAACACATTGTCATCAAGTCAGAGGCAGCGCGACACTGCGGAACGAGTTGCTTTACATGGACGAAATTCATGACAAGGATAGAGAAACGATGCCGAGCTTGATTATCGTTCAGGGGTTAAACACTTCCTAGAGAGAGGTGGAGACAAGCAGCTTGTCATTCATGTTTCATGGCAGATAAACACGACTATCAATGACTTCTCTTGTGTCACGCTGTCCTCAGGCTTTTTTCCTGGCTGTGTATTACATCTGTCATCCGGAACAACAACAAAGGTAATCACTAAAATCATTATAATTATATTTATATCGTATGTATGGATGCCTTATAGAACATATATAATACATGGCAGAATAGCTACTGTAGTAGGTTAGTTGAGGCTCAATGCCTCATATATTTAAATGTATTTTTAGGTACCAGGAAATGTACTTAGACTTTATTTGTACACTTTCTGGAACTTGCTGTGTTTAACACTTTGCATTTTGTTTGATTTTAAGCGCTCAAGACGACAGGACAAGAGAAAGTGATGAAAGCACTCCTCTCCTGAATGAATGACACCCTCATGCAGGAGGAAGTCCGGCCGCGGAACACAAACTGAGCCGGATGTTTCAGCTGCAAAGTTTTTATACAAATGGATTCATACTTCTCTCTCTAAGTGATACATTCTTGTATTGGAGGGATTGTAATATTTTTTAACTTGAGAAATGGAAACGTTTTGTTGCCATTAGAGAGTGATAGAAATGTTTGAAGCGGTACGTTTGACTTGTACGAGTCAGACTGTTTCATACTGCGTCGTGATTTTCAAACAGCACTTTTTTTTAACAGCGTACGAATGTATGAATGTGAAGTGATGTGGTGAACGAATGGAATTCCGGAAGATTCAAAGTCCACGAATGTTCCTTTCATTCCGTATTAACGTTCTCCGTGTTTCAACATAACAAGATTTTTGACACAAAAAAAGATTTTTGTTAAGTGACATGAATGAATCAACCTGGTTGTAAGATTCTACACCTATAAGACTTTTCATGACTACACATTGTCTGGAACGTCTGTATATAGATCGCTACACGTCCGTCCGGTGCAGGGTCACGCTGCATCACAGCTGACAGAGAGACAGGTCGCCTGTCAATCACAAGACTGACACATAGAGTCACACGCACATTCCCACACTTGTGGGCAGTCTAGACTCTCCAGTTAACCTGACTGCATGTTTTTGGTCTGTGGGAGGAAACCCGGCCAGGCAGGAGGGGAACATACAAACTAGAACCCAGAACCGTTCTCGCTGTGAGGCGACAGCGCTAACAGCTGCATCACTGCGCTGTCTGTGTTCAGATGTAAAAATAATAATCAAATTCAACACAGTATACTTAAGTCAAATTAAAGACAAGCTTTGCTGTTTAATACAAAATAAACCTCTATTTAAGTAAATGAAAGGAATTTACTGTTGTCAACGATGTGTTCATGAATGTGTTAACCCAGTTTATGTTGTTCTAGAGACACATTGTTAAAGTCATAATGAAAGTAATATAATATACAGTTCTCATATGGTATAAAGAACCATTGTGTTCTTTGATGGTGATACTGTTCCCTCCATTCTCACTGAACAATGTGAGGACGCGTTTGTACTGATTTAAATAAAAAATGTAAATATGTCAACAGGGAAACACACATTTGTTTATTGGATGTTGACCATGTGTGTGTGAAACCTTCACGTTCAAATTGTCTGGTTGGTACTGACAGTCGGGGAATGGAACTAAACACATTTAACATACTTGCAATGTTTCATAACATGGTTCAACTATAGTATGAAGATATTCTTACGTATTTGTTAGTGATCAAATAATAATATTCTACAGTACCAGAACTCATAACAGTCTGCATACTGCAATACCTCTGATACTTTTTGATATACTTCTGTATTTTTACTTAAGCGTCTGAATTCAACACTTTTACAAGTATTTTTAGACTATTGCTAATTCTACACAAGTGAAGGATTGGAGTACTTCATCCATCTGTGTACTGCATCGCCTGCTTAATGTACCACAGTGAAGTTACACAGGAATCTACAGCTACATTGAAATAAAATCCAAATCTGTCCCACACAAACACACATGAATAAATGTCTCATTCATATCGATCAACAAGTAGAAAGTTTATTATAAAATCATCAGTGGACGCGACACTTTAATTCATAGGTGACCTGGAAATATAAAATATAAATATATTGGTAACAAGCAGAATACTTTCTCTCTTTTTAGCATCATTTCACACACTTCTGAGTTCTCAACGTTCTTGAAATGAATTGAACCTCCTGATATCCTTTTTTGTGTGTAAATAATTATCTTTGTATAGTTGTGAGGACATAAAAATACAAACCTTGTTAATCTCTCACAGGCTTAGAAAACAGAACTGGAATATTACAGTCATGCTGTCTTTTGTTATCAGAAAAAAAATAACTCAAGTCAATATAAATAAATAAAGAATATAAATGATCCCTTGAATAGCAAAACTCTTTATGTGAAGACATTTTTACAGACAGAATTGATTGACCCCCTGCAGGGTTTGTTGGTCAAAAAATGTATTTTCTAAGACAAAAACAAAGTGTCCATGTCTTCATGTATCGGGCTCAAAGGCACCGTTACTCTGCCCAGTCGGTCTCTTTGGGAGAGGTCGGACTCTCCTCCGCCTGCTGGTCGACTCTGAAGCATCTGCATCTGAACATGTGGCCTGAGGTGATGCTGCAGGGAGTCCCAGCCTTTTCACCTTCTTCTTCCTTTTAGGTCTGCGGGGAAAAACCATAGCTAATAATCTGCATATATAACTGGTCGATCATGAACCTGTGCTTGTCTTTAAAGAAGAGCCAACGTCGGACCCCCAGAGGAGAGAATACCCGAGATGATGTCAGTTAAGCTGAAGTGAGATGAGTTACTTACTTGGCACCCGTCATCTCGGGCTCGGTGTCAGAAAGTGTCGGCTCAGAAAGAAACCGAAGTTCCCCGGAAGAACTAATGGCAGCAGACACCTTTGGAAAGGTGAAGAAAGACAGAAGACAATGGCGACAAGGACGACAGGAGAAGATACCACACCGAGGAGATAGAGCGAAACCATCATGTATGTTTGTACGCAATGGAAAGAATACATGTCGCTGTCCTCCCAAGACCTTTAACAGTCACTCTGGATGCTTGAAGAGTCAAAGGCACCGTGGACAAAGAACCCAGAAACATAAACCACCGTTTCAGCCACACTATCAAGAACCCGTCACATTTAGTTAAAGCTGATGAACAAACATATAACTGGAGCCCAGGTGGCTCTGGATCGTCTCCTCACCCTGGTTGGCGTCGACCTCTCAACTGTCCCCTCAGACAAGACTGCGTGAGCATCAACGGACTGAGTGCCTTCGTCATTGGGATCACCTAGAACAACAAAACACCTTTTTACATACATCACCCAGAGAGGTCTACAACAGAAGACGTCTATAACTGAAGACGTCTACAACAGAAGATGTCTACAACATGAAATCAGTTCCGACTTACTCTGATCTGTTACATAAGATGCAAGAAAATATCCCTGCTGCCCGTCGGCCAGGCGTCCAAACCACCAGTTGTCATTGTCTTTGTACAGCACCTGGATGACATCATCGCGGCGTATCGTCAGTTCATCAGAGCGACTGGCCTTGTAATCGTAAAGTGAGACAACCTTGAAGAGGAACACAGACGTGGAGTTATTGAATAGGAGAGAAAAGACTTAGAATCCACATGGACACCTGAGGACAGGTGGTCAGGAAGGGTGTGATGGAAACAACAACAACAAAACAAGAGACATGCTATTAGACTGTTCATCTGGTTGAGATTAGATTCACAACATGAAGCACAGAGGGTGTTAAACAAAATAACACAGCCGTGAACAAACAGCCTCACCGTCTGTAGCTGGAGAGATGAGGCTCCTTTTAGTGGCTGCCCAACCGGACTGAACCCGCCTGAAAGAACAAGAAGATGTTGTTCACCTCGGGCTGTAACAAGATTCAGTGATGTTTATCTGCAGCGCTCACTTACGAACGCAGGTAAAAATGACAAGCGGTCCGTCTGTGTCTCTGTGTACGGTGTACATTCTTCAGGAGACTGTAAACCTCAGTGCTGGAAGCATTCAGTCTTTACACTGTGTGCAGCAAATAATCTTTGGAAATATGTGACCTCAGATGTCAAAGGGCAGCAGCGCGGCCAACTGATTGGCTGAAGACAAACAACAATGTGATTAACTGTACGAGCCACTCACGGGTTTGGGTGCTCAGGACCGCCTGGGGGATCAGCTGCTCTGCAAAAGGAGCAGGCAACCTCAGCTTGGAGTGCGGCGACAGGAAAGACGGAGGCGGTAGCGAGGCATTTAATCTCATCTGCAAAAACATGGACTTTAGTTATATGGCGATTTATTGCAAACAACTGAATCCCAGTAACTCTACAGCTAAGATCTATTTAATGTAAACTTGTGAAGGGGTGTTAAAATGCCTAAAGGGTTATACAGGTCAATCCTAATCTATATTGAATCTATAGATGTATGTTTTAAGAGTACAGTTGAAGATGCTGACCGTGCCAACATCCGCCATCACGCTCCTGCCTGTGTGACTGATGTCCAGTCTTTCTGCAAACATAGAAACACATAGAAAATATTATTTCATTGTAATGAAGAGAGAAGAATCAAACGAGCACAAGAATGTGAAATGGAAACTTTACCGGTCTCGTGAACAAATCCAGAAATTGAAGACCTGTGATGTGGGTCCTAGAGAATTGTTTGAAAGGAAGAGTTCATAACTACATGAAAGGTTTGCTAATTTCAAAGTCTGTCTTTAAGAAATAAACGGTGGAGTATTTACAAGGACTGAATCCAGCTGCTCTTTGACTGACTGCATTTTTAAAGCAAGTCTTGTCGCCTGGGCGAAATGATCCATGGCCGAAGAAGCAGTTGAGTCTTGAAACACTGCGGGGTCGGGGGTGTTTCTGGCAGTTCTGGGGTCTGCTGAGGCCGATCTGCTCGCCGCTTGTATATTGTGCATCTTCATCTGGGAAGCTGTGTGGGACAACATGACGTGGTTTTTAGCTCCGTGTGGATTTCACCGCCTGTGCATCAGTGACTGACACAAAGGGAACTAACCTTTGCGGTCGTACAGGTAAACATGCACAGGCTGGCTCTGACCGAAGGCACAGAAAGCCACCATGTTCTCGTGGGGGTGGAATGAGATGCCGTGAAGAGCGGTGCGGTAACAAAGCTCGGAGTACACTGCCACTTGATCACCTGGGAAGACAAGAAAAAACAGCTTACAGCTGCAGCCATGATGCATGACCCCTGAGACTGGCTTTATTTTTTTTGAACATCCTCACCAGTTTCAGTGTTCCACACGTAAGCCATTCCATCCTCGCTGCCCGAAAAGATGAAGTTTCCACACGGTGTGAAAGTGCTGTAGATCCTCTCTCTGTAGTTTGTGGCTCCAGTGTACTTCTTAACCACCAGACTGGGGGGCGCATTCATAGAGGATATATCAAAATATAGTTTATAATCATTACCAGCAGTGAAAACTGCTTCTGGAGTTTAATTGAAGTTATTTATCACCTGCCATGTTTCCTATTATCACTGCTGGTTTCATTCCTTATAATATGTCTGAGTGTCATTAACAAGTAACACTCATCATTGATCCCTGTGATCACAGATCTAGTAGTTCTGCTATATTTACATTCTCAAATCCATCATCCTCAGGACACTGTCTTTGGCGTGGATGAGCACGCTCCGCCCGTTTGGATGGAGCTGCAGCATGTTGATGGGGACACCGCTGAGGTCACCCTCGGCAATATTCTGCAAAGAAACAAACGAGTTTCACTTAAACTGCACAAACATTTTGTTCAGAATCAGAAAACCTTTAATATCTCACGACGGAGAAATTTTCTGCTGCTTGTTAGCAGCAGAATACTTTTTATTTGTCTGTAACTTATCATCCCCACTCACACTGCTATCTGACAAATCTCCAGGATACTGCTGGCTTGTTTGGTTAATCAAACATTTCACACAAACCTTCTCTAAACACCAGCGATGACATGGCTGCTGCTTCTCTCTGCCACCTACTGAAGTCTTCCACACAACAATAAGACCTGTGTTGTCCGCGGAGAACATCCTCTTTCCTGACGGCAACAGAAGACATGAGAGAATCTTGAAAGGGAAATCCGTTTGGAAGATCTCAGCATACACAGTGAAAGAGGCAGGCCAAGCATGCCAACACACAGAGACACAACGGAGCAAAACAAAATACCTTCAGAGTCAAAACAAACGGTGTTGATGAAACTGCTGTGACCCTCAAACTCCTGCAGGAGCTGGCCGTTCACATCGGCGACATCAAGCCGCCACACTCGCACCAGAGAGTCGTAGCCCCCAGTCACCACCAGGTTCTGCGCCGCAGGGTGGTACCGGGCGCAGTACACGAAGGATGGATGAGGGAGCACCTTCTGGGCTGTTCCCAGAAGCTTCTCAACATTCCACTCTCTGAAGGAGAGCAAAGACAAAGTTGTTAAAATGTATTGAGCCCTGCAATCAATCC
>CAAKHC010007395.1:0-12382 GCA_901007825.1 Macroramphosus scolopax
CACGTTTATTTTATTTAGAGGCTTCAGATTGCAAGTGATTCTTCGTAATTCTTATTTCCGAGTTGCCATGAAGGCATCAGAAGCCAACCTACGTCACAGCTGGGCCGACTCATTAGAGTGCGCGCTCCGGCGGACAGACACACATCGGCCGAGTAACAGCGCGTTCCCGCGGCTGCACGGCGCTAATTTAGCCAGTTGAGTGTTCAGAAACCCCCCCGGGAATAAATGTTGTTACCCACGAGAGGACGGCGGACTGTCAGGACGTCTGGACGACATGGAAACCACTCCGGAGAGCAGTTTTCACGATGCGTTGGAAGCCTAGAAGCGGGTTCCGGTGGCGATACTTTTTTCTGTCGGGAAG
Organism: Macroramphosus scolopax; assembly: GCA_901007825.1. Classification (NCBI taxonomy): domain Eukaryota; kingdom Metazoa; phylum Chordata; class Actinopteri; order Syngnathiformes; family Centriscidae; genus Macroramphosus; species Macroramphosus scolopax. The sequence continues at coordinate 362 of CAAKHC010007395.1, forward strand.
TTTGACGTCGCCGCTCGCAGATTATTTCACTTTGTTTTGGTTGTGGAAGTTGTGGACTGTCGCGTCTCCAGACACCGTGAGACAACTTTATGGCTGTTGTTCATAAAAGAGCAGACTTTTCTTTATTTCAATCATTCAATTAAGTCGTTTTTGTTGCTAAATGAACGCCGAAGTTTAACGATCCGAAGATGTACGAAGTCCGAAGGATGTAGTTTATCGGACTCGACTTCCTGGGACGCAAAAAATGAAGTTTATTTTATTTAAAAGTGAATATATATTGTAATTTATGCTGCCACTTTGTTTCAAGTCGGATTGCAGACAAAATCGAATTCCGATGTATCTTTGCTGCGGACCATTGTTGGGCCTTAACGTGCATATGGACTCATTCAGGGTGCCGAGCCGTTAACGCACATTTAACATCTTTCCACCCTGTAATATTTGGAGTGAAACCTGGCAACACGGAGAAAGAGAATCTGCTGGTTAAGCAGGAACAGAGGCCATAAAAATCACGGAAATCGTCGGTTCTTCTCTTCCCTCAAAAATGGATTTCATTGGAGCCACAAGGTGACCGTCGCACCTGTTTTGTGTTCGTCCGCGGGATGCAGCCCGTCGACCCGCCGAGGCTGAAAACATCTGGCGCGACAGCGGAGAATGTTTTGGAAATGTAAGTTGTCCAGAGATCCGAGGCTGCAGCGGAGCAGGAACATTTCCTCTGGAAGAAGAGTCACAGGTGTCTGATGTGTTTGGAGTATCTCTGTGTGTGATCTAATTTTCCGTGAAAGACGAGCCCCGGATACCTGGGGAGAGGAGGGGGAAAGGAGGGGGTTGGCGACGGCAGCCACGCCATGGTGCCCAACATGCACACACTCTGCCCGGTGTGTGTGTCCGACTGAGGACACCGATGGACCAGATCAGCATCTCATCCAACCGCAGGGGAGGACGTCATACACACAGGTGAGGCCTGGCACGTGACAGGTCAACTTTGCTGCCTTCTGTGGAAATTCAAGCCATAATGTAGGAGAGACCAGGTAACATGGAACAACATCAGACTGTCTTTTGAAAAGCACAGAGAAAGTTGTTTATTTTTTTTAGATATAATTTTATTATTTTAAACTTTGCCCCGTATGTAAACTATATACAGGGCAAAGTTTAAAATGCTTAGGTAATGATATTATGTAAAAGTATATATACCTGTGAGGGAAGTTCCATCCACAAACATGAAGGGGCGGGGCTTATCTGTACTGCAACCAGCCACCAGGAGGCGAGTTCTGATGACATCCATCTCTCTATGTACATCTACGCTGACCAGCTGTCCTTGAATATTATCTGTAGAATGTAACAAATAATCAGTCAAGCAGAATCCGCTGTGTTAATATTCAGTTTGTGTGTGCGCCTCATTAATCTCTCTGAATGTGTTTGAATGTATCTGTACAACTCTGCAAAGCCACAAACTTATCATTGCCCGGCCTGTTTGCCGAGATTGGATTATTTAAATGTGGGCTGCTATGAACTGAACCAAATGCACCTGGATCATGACAGACACCAGGCCCGGTGTTCAGTCCAGATGCATCAGCAGCCCGAGACGAGAGTCAGGTAATGGATAGAAACAGTCTCAGACTAAACACCTCTCAGAGCAGACGGGGAGCAGAGGGGGAGGAAAAGCAAAGTAGATCCTGCCAGTCCTGGAAATGTGATACAAGGAAAATAAAGGGGGCACAGCTGACCAGACTGGTCGAGCGTAGCCTCTCTTGCCGTGGAATTCCTGGAACGCCTGGGAGGTAATTAAAATCAGGAGAGAAGAGGGGGAATCAACAGAGGGGTCAGTTGTTGTGTTGTTGAGCTCTTCTTGGAGGTTAAGGGGAGATAATGGCTCTTCATTCCCTGAGGTGCAGCAACAGGAATTACTCACCCCATCAGCTCCATTATATTAATTACCAGATGAAATTTGCACGATCATGAAGTTGAAGGATAACCGTGTTGGCACATTCTCTGCTGGCAGCGGAACATGAGAGCGGCGGAAGCTTGAAAGCAACATGGCAACGCTCCGCCGGCCGCAGACGGACATGCCCAGCATTCCTGTGGGTGATTATTACCCAGAAATCCACAGTCAGTGAGTTGCCTTGGGTGCTGATGCTGCCCACGTCACGCACAGAAGTGTTTTCCAGAGTTCATGTTTTCTTCTTCGACAGCCTTCAGGACTGAAAACAACCATCAGATCTCAGCGGGCGGCGAGCTCTTTTGCTTGGCGCCGTCCTCAGACAGCCTTCAGCCCCATCTTTCATATCACTCTCCTGTTTTCTTGGAAAGGAGTTGTACTGTGAATAACACGAGTCGTGTGAAGTTAATGATCTGCACGTAGCCTGAGAGACTCATCTTGTTTGTGGTTTGTGAAAGTGAACCCAGGTAGTTGAAACGCCCCCCCACAGCATGACATCAGGTCATCGACTGCCGGAGGCGAGTGTCATCCGAACCAAACGCATGAACCTCCTCACTGTATCAGACAGTGTTGGACAGATAATGTTGCCCTCTTCACATCATTACACAGCTGAGTCAGGCTTTCTGCAGATTGTGCAACATTTTAAAGCTGCTGGATGACAGAATCCTCCCGTAAAAACATTCTTCTCATACGACGTGCGCCAGATTGATCACTGCCAGTGCAGCTTCAGAATCCAATTGTCAGCTCTCTCATGTGGGAAGAACACACACACACACACACACACACACACACACACACAGTATGGCCTTCAGTATGACACTAACGTTCTGCAGGCTGTAAATGAAACGTACGTCTCTGTCTGGTTTCCTGTTACTTTCACGCCACTTAATAGGGGGAACAGTAAAGCCTGTTTGGTCACGCAGGATTCTATTTTTTCTTCATCGCCTGCTCATCTTGAGGTTCTTGTGAGATTAAGTGATATCTTTCTGCTGTGAGAACATATAGTGGAACAAGTTCTTGTCACTAAAATTCCCTTTTTGGGATGTTTGTTTACCACCGCAGGCTGTGGGTGTGTTGGCACTGCACAGACAAGCTTCTGAAGACCAACACATTGTAGACCACGTACGGAAAGCGTCGCCACAATGAGTAAGTCTTCTACACTCTGATGTTGGATCGACATTCGCAGCATGACATGAACACAGAGTCACACACACCAAACACTATCCCTGAGGGCAAAGCCCTCTGGAGCTGCTGCTGCAGACACTGTCGGGGTGAATGATTGGCTTTCCATGTTGTGGTGACGGGGGTCTGGTTCTCTTTCACCGCCCCGGGGCTGTGTGATGTCTGTCCAAGCTACACAAGGAGAATATTTTCTCTTCGTGAGCCAGTGCTGCCGAGGCAGAACTTTCCCTGAGATCAAACATGGGAGCAGGCATATCAAAAACACTGCAGCCCTTCTGCACCTCTCACACGGCCGTCACAGGATAGTCTCCATGTGGCTGCAGGCGGAGATGACTGGCCAACTGTCTGTGCACACCTTCCACAACATCCACACTCTCATTGTGTACTTTCTCCCAACTCCTCATCCTCTCCAGACGAGAGACAGGCGCTCCACTCCATCATGAAGGACCTGGTTGCCCTCCAGATGACACGGCGCCAGCCTGGGTTGTCTTACGACAGCGGCAAACCCAAGACACCGGCGCAGGCCAACAGACAGGTACTTTATATTCAAAAGCATACAAGGAGTTTGCAGCACTGAAGGTGTTTAAAGTCGTCCTGGTGACGCAGGATTTAAACACGGGATTAATGGAAACTGCTGAATCAGCATTCTGTGGTTACAGCTTCATATTAAATGTGACAGTGACACTGTGGCGACGTCCCGTGAAGCTTCTCTGAGCAGGTTGTTTCTGTATCCCTCAGGACGATGTCAGGATAAAGTTTGAGTTCTCAGGAGAGCGAAGGTGAGTGTTCTTTGGTGTAACACTTCCTTACACAGAGCCATAACACACACTTACTCTCGCATGCCGTTCTTGTCACATGTTGGAGTTCATGAGAAAGAGGCACACACACTCCAGCTCTTAACTCAGGCTGGTATGTGAGCTACAGGATGGAAGGGGAAGGCACTGTGTTCGAGCCTGTGGCTGCCTGCACAAACCACAAGTATGCAAAGGTGTACTCTGAGGAATCTGCACACACAGAAATTATCAGCCTGTGTGTGTGTGTGTGTGTGTGTGTGTGTGTGTGTGTGTGTGTGTGTGTTTGTGCAGTTACCTTCACAAGATCTCCTCTTATCTCTCCGTCTGTGTGATTTCTGTGCAGAATCCTGATGTTTGGACGGCCTGTGCAGTTCGTGGAAATCCAGCAGAAAGTCGAGACTGTGTTTGGCCAGCAGTTGGACCTGCATTACATGAACAACGAGGTAGAGCCGGGGTTCCTTCAGTCTGTCCACCTTCTCCTGTCCATCTCTCTCCAACAATGTGTTGGATCAGTGACAGGCTCACAGGCAGGGCAATGCACCTCAGTCACCTACAATTAGTTCTTAAAAGAAATTCTTATTCGCGTGTTCTCTTTGCTTAAATGTACATTTTGCAGTTATTTTTAATTTCTGCAGCAACTGCATCCACCACCATGTCCGAAGCTCTTATTCGTTAGTGTTGGTCCTCTGTATTTAATTGAATTGATCTTTTCTGGTTAATTCAACTGATGCTGCACGATAATGACGTCACAGGGAAGCAAAAACTCTGTTCCTCAACTTACATTAACTCTGTCCCGCTGCGGTCCGACATGGTTAATACTCTCTCAGACTCGGGTCAGGTTCGGACATAAAAACAGAATCTCTGTCGGGTCGCTGCAGAGATGCTTCAGTTGACGAAGTCAAACGGAATTAATCTTTAATGAAGTGGTTGAATATGTGTTTCCAGTTGTCCATCCCTCTGAGAGGTCAGGACGACCTCGACAAGGCAGTCGACCTGCTAGACCGAAGCTCCAACATGAAGAGCATCAGGATCCTGCTGCTCACACAGGAGCACGACAGTGTAAGGCGCACACACACATGCACACACACACTGATAGCGGGCTGTTGCAGCACTGCTGTTTCTTCACTATGTTGTGAAAAAGTTCCTCATTCAGTTGCACATTGAACATGAAGCCGTCCTTCTGTCCTCTCCACCTGCAGGCCTCCTCCCCCTCCCACCACACGCCCTGTAAACAGGTGAGGATCAAGTCCTCCCAGTCCACTGGAGACGTCAGCACGGCGTACCAACCCTCTGAGTCAAGGGGGCGCCATCTGTCAACAGGTACATATCAACCGTCACTCTCTCTAATGTGTCGTCTCGTCTCTCTCTCTCTGTTCTCTCTTTGATTCCCCCTTCGAGCGACGGGTCCTCTTCCTCTTCCTCTTCCTGTTCACCAGCACCAGACGATGCCTTCTGGAGGGCAGCCGATCAGATTAGGCAGTGCTATTAGTGTCGTGGGCCACTGGCCTGGTTTAGGATTTGTTTTTGTGTGGGAGGGGTCCCAGCGCGAGGCTCTAAGTTCTGGACTCTCTGAACGTACGTTTTATTCATGTTGCAGCAGTTGTATAGACATTTGAATTGTCTGAGTGAGGTCTCAGGGTTTCTAAAGACGGTTGTGTGCCCTGTTTGTAGTCCTCAGCTACACATTGTTTATGTAAGTTCTGTCTAATCCCAGGTTCTCAGAACACGGGGCGCAGCTCACCGCCTCCTGGCTACGTGCCTGAACACCAGCAGAGGATCGCCCGCCAGGGTTCCTACACCAGCGTGAACAGTGAGGGGGAGTTCATCCCCGAGACCAGCGATCAGTGTGTGAGTCAGCGGGGGAAAATCCACCTCAATGTTTAGACAACTTGTGCACAAAAAGAACTTTCCTCCGGATCGATCTCTGGTTCCTGAACTTGTTTACTTTGTTAGTTTTACAGACCTCAGCAGATTATTTTTACCTGCAAAGAGGTTCAACGAGCTGCTAACTTTCTTTCTGACAAGTATACAGAGGGGATGTTGCATGTGTCTTACTGTGTCCTGTTCCAGGTTCTGGATCCCTGGAGCAGTGCGGAGAACTCCGTCTCCGGCAGCTGCCAGTCTCTGGACAGCAACTCGGACAGGTAACGAACCACCATCCGTTTTAGTTTAGGAAGCTGTACTATATATATGCTTCATCACTTCACTATTCTATCTTTAATGTCCGTGTTCGAGCAGCGACACAACCGGAGCGTGCAGGACGTTATCGTGCATCACTGCGGATGCTCACTCCTCTATTGTAGTTAGTTTTTCTTAATGCCTGCGGCCCGTTAACATCATGCTCCTCCCCTCTGCTCCTCTTGCAGCCCCTCACTGAGGAAGTCTCGCATGCACAGAGCCAAGAGTTACCCTGACAACCGGCAGGAGTGCTCAGGTGAGAGCCGCTCCAATAACAAAGTCTTTCGTCAGGTGCACCATCTTATAAAGCCGAACTTAACTTGAAGAGCTTTTAGATTGAATTCCTCTCTGTTCTTCCAGACAGGGAGAACTATGTGTATGACAGGCTAGCGGGGAAGGGAGGCACGTATCCCCGCAGGTACCACGTCTCCCTGCATCATAAGGACCACAGTGAGGGTGAGATGATCAGTGTAATGTCTCTGTAGTATTCCCTACATTAGTGCTTCCTGTATTAACTGCTTCTTTCTCTCCGTCAGGTCGCCGAACGTTCCCTCGGATCCGTCGCCCCCAGGGGAACCTGTTCACTCTGGTGCCGTCTCGACGGTCGCTGAACGGCAGTGAGGAGAGTCTGGGCAGCTGGCAGCTGGTGGACGCTCAGGGCCGACTGCGTCCCCAGGAGCGTCCTGTCGCCCACAAGTGTGAGTGGAGATCAAGCTGGACTCGATTAAACCAGATTATAAGATATTTATTTTTAAGATAGAAACCCTGCAGGGTTCCAACAGGTGATATTAACACTCTGATCTGTTTTACGTGACATGCTTTCTACTTCCTGATGTAACTGAACAGCTGAGTGTGTGTTGTGTCGCAGCACCCAGCGCCCCGCTGACGTGGCGGAGGGGGAAGCTCCTGGGCCAGGGCGCCTTCGGGCGGGTGTACCTGTGTTACGATGTGGACACTGGGAGGGAGCTGGCTGCCAAGCAAGTCCAGTTCGATCCCGACAGTCCTGAAACCAGCAAGGTGAGACAGCATGTGTCCTGCCTCGTTTCTCTTCCTGCTGCCAGTCAGGTTTTTTCATCACTTTGTGTGCAGACGTTTCTTCTAACTCTCGTTGCATATTCAAATTTAAACCCTGTAAATGAGTTTCCATCATCTATTTCAAACATTTCGTTGTTGATTAATAACAAATCCCGAGTCTGCAGCTTCATCCAGCTGTAAAAGGATGAGATCATTTGTATGTTGGAATGCAGGTAGTTTGCATGGCTGGCTGACCACCGCGTTGATATATCTCATCTTCAACATGGGCGCTTCTTCCCCATGTGAGGGGGGTCAAAATGATTTAGAAGTGCAAACACCCTCAAAGACGGGTCATTGTACACGTTTACTGCCTGAATCTTCAGTGTGTCATCACTCACCGCTGAACGTCTCTCTGCAGGAGGTCAGTGCTCTGGAGTGTGAAATCCAGCTGCTGAAGAATCTGCATCACGAGCGCATCGTTCAGTACTACGGCTCTCTGAGGGACCACCATGAGAAGACCCTCACCATCTTCATGGAGTTCATGCCTGGGGTGAGAGCCAAGCAGCCTAACTGTGCCACAACTTCCCAAATCAAACGACACTAGACTGCTCACCTCAGTTTTCCTCAGTGTGTTTCTTGCTGTTGGAGGATGTAAACCTGTGCCTTCCTTCCTCTCATCAGGGTTCGGTCAAAGATCAGCTGAAGGCCTATGGGGCTCTGACTGAAAATGTGACCCGCAAATACACCAGACAGATCCTGGAGGGGATGTCCTACCTGCACAGCAACATGATCGTACACAGGGACATCAAAGGTGGGCGTGTTTCACCGCACAGGCCTGAGAATCATACCGGTTAGTCACCGGAGAAATACTTAATTCTGCTTCTGCCTCTCTTGTAAATTCTCAGGTGCCAACATCTTGCGGGATTCAACAGGCAATGTGAAACTGGGAGATTTTGGTGCCAGCAAGCGGCTGCAGACCATCTGCATGTCTGGCACCGGCATCCGCTCGGTGACCGGCACCCCCTACTGGATGAGCCCGGAGGTGATCAGTGGAGAGGGTTACGGCAGGAAGGCAGATGTCTGGTAAGTCCAGGAGAGGTGAAGGTTTAGGTTCTAGTGGGGGCTTTAGTAGCTCAATACGAGCGCTTCATCAGTTTAAAGACACACCTTCAAGCGAGGTTTGCACTGTTGTCATGGAAATGTAAATCCCTGCATCCGGGCTACAGAGCCAAACTGAGACAAGCCAAGTCAGCAGGTTGGAACAGAAAAACACCGCAAGAGATGCAACTTTAATTAATTCTCACGGTTCATGATGAGACATTCAAGACTTCTTAAAAGTGTCCGTATAAAAAGAAAAAGTCTGTTGCTGACACTCCCACGCACTCACAGCAGTTCCTTCCCTTATGCAACCTGATTGGGTGGTGACGCACCAGGCGACTGATGTGTTTGGATGTCAGCCAGTCAGACAGGTCGTAACAGAGGTTGGCATGTTCCAGAGGGAGTTCCCAGGAGGGCTCGTACCTCCAAAACAGCTGGAAAGTTTCCAGAGAGGTTTTTCCTCGGCTTGTTATGTGAAGCAGGTGAAACTAAACTGTTTGTCCTTTTGACAGGAGTCTCGGCTGCACGGTGGTGGAGATGCTGACAGAAAAGCCTCCGTGGGCTGAATACGAGGCCATGGCGGCCATATTCAAGATTGCCACGCAGCCCACCAACCCGCTGCTGCCCTTGCACACCTCCGAACAGGGGCGGGACTTCATCCGCTGCATCTTTGTGGAGGCCAAACACCGGCCGAGTGCCGAGGAGCTGCTCAGACATCCCTTCTCCCAGATCTTGTGCTGAAAACCTGCCTTGCTGCTGAACTTTAACCACAGTGCAGCACAAAAGCCTCATCAGTATCTGTGTCTCCATCCACAGCAGATGTACAATCAGTGTTAATGCCACTGAGCACACTTCAAACACTTCAGAGCAGATTCAGATCCAAAGAACCGACAGGAACAAGAGGCACCACCAGGGGGAGTCAAAGTACAGGTTAAATACCTAGCGAGCTGCTGATCCTGTCAGATAGAAACACGCACTCCAAATGATTGTTTCCAGAGGCGGCAGCAGCATGGAGTGGAGTTCATAAAGTATTCTCTCCAGAGTTTACATGACAAATACCAGCAGGTATTTAAGCATCCAGGTGAGCATCATCTTAAAGCTGCAGCGGGTCACTGGTGCACGTCATAGTTGGATTGGACATGATTGTTTCTGTCTAACTCCACCCTGAGAGGCAGAGGAGTTGACTCGAGTCACATGACAAATCTGACGATTTCAGACACGTCCGATTCAAACTTTTCCCATCCATGACTTCACCTGGACGACTCGATACTCAACCCAAAAGACCAACTAACAACTATCACAGTTCCACTTTGGCTCAGTCCGTCAGCCGCCAATCAAAGTCGTGTGTCAGAAACATTAAATGATTGTCCATCCTTAATTTTACAGCCTTGAAACAACGACACATTTGTAAACACACATTAGGACTCAAACTCGAGGTGTTTTGACTCGGGACTCGAATATAAGGATGTGAAACGTACGTTGGGACTTGCAGATAATCACTCGCTCCCACCTGCTTTAGAGTCATGGCAGTGTGCGAGGAGCTGAGGATGGATTCTATGTTCCTCCTGACTCGTCTCACCTCGTCTGATCCCTAACATAACGTAAGATAAACGTTTGTATCTGTTACATGTAGCTGATACAAACTAAAAGCCTCTCATCTGGGATCAAACTGTTCATGTGTGTTTGACTGAGAAGCCACAGATTTAAGGATCCATCTGAAATCAGAAGCACCTTTTAAATTAGAACATAAATGTTCCTCTTTTTTAACAAATTTCTTACTTTAAATGTGAATATGATTTTCTTTTCTTTTTTTTTTTAATTTATACCCCCAATGTCCATTCAATTAGATTTTTATAAGCAAATATAAATATATTTTTTATATTTAGACAAATGGAATGACACTTTCAGGACTTAGTGTCGTTTAAAAACAAATAATTGAACGCAGCTGGTTTTGCAGACATTCGGGGGTTAACGGGTGGAACATCATCTCTGGCTGGCTCGTCCTCGTTCCGACCACACATCCTTCACTCTGCTTCTGGATGACAGGAGCACCTGAGAGGTTTGTGTGTCATTGGAAATTTGGCATCATTTTGGCGGCGGTGCTACTCGGAATATCTCAGTGTTATTGCGACGTAGTGAAGGTGTGTGTGTGTGTGTGAGAGCCAAAGACGAGCAGGATCAGAGCCAACCACAGATGTCAGTTCCATCCAGACGACGACTTTGTTTATCCCAGGGTTCAAGACGATGTGTCCAGTATTGAATGATTTATCGGGGGGGTGTAAGCGCTCGCTGCTGCCTGTACGCTAACACGAGAACTCTCTACGCTAAGAAGGCAGCTAAAAAGAAAAAGAAAGAACCCTGGGGTAAACAAACGATCACGGACTAGTTAAGAAATCTCTATGTAGATGTTTGATTATTATATATGACAGGACCTGCAGTGCAAAGTCCGATGTATCAAATGTATTTTACAGAAACAGAAGAATAGTCAGTGTTTATATATAGATACTGTACAGAGACACACTCACAAAGTGCCTTCGCTCGACAACCAATAAACTGTTTTTAAAAACGTCCTCCGATTGTGTTTATTGTGTGTGAACGATGGAACACAGGAGGCTCATTGTTTGGAGGAAGACTCCCCCTGATTGATTCCTGTCCCTTCTTCCTCTCTCCCTCCCTCACGTTGTCTGTTCGCTTCCTCTCATGAGGAGAAACAGGAGGCAGACACAGGAAGGAGAGGATTCTACGACCGTGTCTGGCTGCGAGGTGGAGGAACACATTGTGTCACACAAAGGACCTTCTGGAGCTGGTGGCACACAGATGTGTTCTTCCTAGTATTCACTGTTCATGCTCATGTCTTGTAAGCAGACGATGCTGGATGTACAGTCATGATGTCATTCCGTCCTCCTGACCTTTGACCTTTACATATTTCTGTGTCATGAGGGTGGGACGGTCGCTGTCCTACGAGAGCATCGGCAGGTCCTGCGTCACTTCTCCCAAACGTGGGTACAGATAACAGCCCATTCTTCTCCGAACCCAAGTATCTTCGGAAACATTCTGACACTAAAAGGACTTGAACCGACTACTGCCGATATCGTTTCCTAACTGGATGAACAGAAGATTAATGGATGTCTGCATGAAAGCGAAGTCAAACCTGCTCTCATCTTCATCCTCACGATATTTACAACATTTCCAAACAAGGCCACGCCCCCTCTGGAGACAGGAAGTGTGTAACATTTCATGAACGAGCCTTTAATTCTTCCTCATAAATCTGTATTTTCAAATATCAGCAACTAACTTAAAAAGGTTTTTATGACGTTATTCCCAGTTACGTTTTAATATTTCAACACCATCAGAAGCTTGTAAACACTCGCACAGCGTTTGTGCTTGTTATATTCTACATGTGTATGGTATGCAACTCAGTCTGTGTGGTATATTTTGGCCCCAAGAATTCCTGCTGACAAGCAGACTGGAGCTTCGGGGCTCTCCGCCGGCCCTCTTTGTGGCTGCGCTCTGTTTGGACCCGATGGTGCTGAGTCATATAAGCTGGCCTGGCGGTCCCGGTTAAGCCCCCTGCTGATCTTCATCGAGGCCCGTTCCCATGTGGCCTTGCTGCTTTTCAGAACCACCCAAATATTCAGTGGTTTACTTGTCATGTGATGGTGCCACACACATCCAGCTGAGTGACAATCCACAGCTGGTGAAGCGATGAGGTTCATAGAGGTGGCTGATGGCGCTGATGGTGCAAGCTTTAGTCATGATGGAGAGTAACTGATGTTTCATACAACTACCTCGTTATATTTCAGAAGTATGGATTATAAT
>CAAKHC010007396.1:0-15646 GCA_901007825.1 Macroramphosus scolopax
TTTGGGGGACCGTAAGAACTTCAGATTATACAGCGGCAGGAGTTTGTGCATCATTATTTGACCGTCCATCATTTGGTTTGTCTGAGGCGTACTTGAATGCATCCTTTAAATACATAAATCAGGTCGATTTTAAAAACATAAACAATCTATTTATCATCTATTAATTCTGTTTCAACATTAGAGTGAATGTCACTCACATGTCTGCTGCTAATAGACAGTATCTTCTCCGTGCTGCAGCTCAGATGACGTGCGGTGTGGATGAGTTCCGCTGTAAGGACTCGGGGCGCTGCATCCCGGCACGCTGGAAGTGTGATGGAGAGGATGACTGCGGAGACGCTTCAGATGAACCCAAAGAGGAGTGTGGTAAAGAGAGAGAGAGAGATAGAGAAAAAAAAGGATGATGATGATATGATGAAATGATGATAGAAGATGCTTTGTGGATAAAAGAACTTATTATGTCTTTTTGATGCTCAGATGAGCGAACGTGCGAGCCGTACCAGTTCCGGTGTAAGAACAACCGCTGTGTGCCCGGCCGCTGGCAGTGTGACTATGACAACGACTGTGGCGACAACTCTGATGAAGACAACTGCGGTAGGTTCCCTCTGGTTTCTTACTTTGGAGGGATATCGCTCGCTCGGCTGAAAACAGTAACTGACATCATTGTACGAGCTCTACTATGAGCAGGCGGTTCTAGTGGTGGGAAATGTATCACATGTCACTGTGTTTTTTATGTTATATGTACTCAACTACACGCATGGTTGAGATTTCTTTTGAATTAGTTGTGTGGCCATATGCACATCTCATATCATCTCATGTCTATTTTGCATTTCACACTGGCCTGTCGCTGTGAGCCAGAGGTAGGTGTTTTCATAGTTTCAACCATCCTCAGCCTCCCAGTCCGTCTTGTGCCCCCCAGCTTGTCTTCTATTTTGTGACCCTGTTTCCTCCTCGAACCCGCCAGCTCCTCCTCCAATACATACCGTACAGATTGTTGTGCCATCCCCACCTCTGTGCCCCACGAGTCCTTTCTGTGAAAAGAAGTATCAGCTTGATTTGTTTATGTACGTCCGTCTCTCAACAGAGGACCCTTTGTTGTTTTTGCAGTCTGCTCTGCTCCCGCCTTTCTCTTCCCTACTTCTCCTCATCGTTTCCGTTCCTCCTTGATAATCCTCTCCTAAACGGTTTCTCCTAAACTCTGTCCTCAGTGCCTCGACAGTGTTCTGAGAGCGAGTTCGCCTGCACAAATGGCCGTTGCATCGCTGGGCGCTGGAAGTGCGACGGTGACCATGATTGTGCCGATGGTTCAGATGAGGTATGACTCAACCACTTCAACTTTCCGCTGTGAAATTTTGACTTTCTGGTGGCCCTAATGACGGACATTCTCTGCTTTGGTCCAGAATGGATGTGATGTGAAGTGTGACAGTGATCAGTTCCAGTGCAAAAATGGCCATTGTATCCCCATCCGCTGGCGCTGCGACGCGGACGCCGACTGTATGGATGGCAGCGATGAGGAGAACTGTGACAGTGGCTGTACGTAGCACACAGAATGGTGAATACACGGTTTAAAACCGAAACATTTGAGATGTATCGTTCATTCCTGTGTCCTTCTTCTCTCACCTTTCTCTTTCAGTGGGTAGACACTGCCCCCTGGATGAGTTCCAGTGCAACAACACTCTTTGTAAACCCCTGGGCTGGAAGTGTGACGGCGAGGACGATTGTGGAGACAACTCGGACGAGAAGCCAGAAGAGTGTGGTGAGAATCACCGCGCTTAGCATGTCGACATTATTTCATGAGAGTATTTAACAGATCGTCAACATATAGCTTTCTCTCTTCCTCGATGTTTCTCTCCTCCTGTCCTTAAGTTAAATTCCAGTGTCCGCCCACAAGGCAATTTCGCTGTCATAATGACCGTGTGTGTCTGCCAATATCCAAACGCTGCGATGGTGTCAACAACTGTGGGGACAGCAGTGACGAGCTTAACTGCAGTGAGTTTGTTTCATTTTGTTTAAACCGTTCGGCTGACAGAGAGAATAAAAACACTTTGTGGCATTACATCAACAATACAAAAACATTTCGCACATGATCATCCGGGTAACCACTTCTCTGTGACCCCTGTACCTCAGTAGTGCCTCCGTCCACACCGGTATGCCAAAAGGACGAGTTCAGGTGCTCCAACGGCCGATGCATCAGCTCCGTCCTGCGCTGCAACTTCTTCAACGACTGTGAGGACTACGGCTCTGATGAAATCAACTGCACTAAGAAAGGTGTGTTGTGTCCGAGTATAGTTGTTCTGATAGTTTCCGTTCTGCATAGTCATCAGCGTCGTCATGTTTACCCTTTTTCTTGTCTGACAGACACGTCGCTGAATGACTGTCGTAGCAACAGGACAGTGTGTGGAGACGGGGATGAAGCTCACTGCGTGGTGAACGGAACAAACTCTTTCTGCTCCTGCAAACCCGGCTTCCAGTCCTACGGGCGGAACAGATGTGAAGGTGCAGTCTCTGCTCTGCCTCAGGTTTTGCATATGTTATGTGCTGCAGTCTGCTTCCAGACTTGAAAGTATTTCTAATGCGTGTTGTGCGACCGCTGTTTGACAGATAAGAACGAGTGCAGGCAGTTTGGCGTGTGTTCGCACATCTGCAACAACACCAAGGGTTCCTACAAGTGCAGCTGTCACAAGTACTTCACCAAAATAAACGACACCTGCAAGGCTGATAGTGAGTACTTCTACCATTAGATCCAAATATTCCCATCTTCCCTTCATGTTTCATGGGTTGACATCATCTCCTGTGGCTCCCCAGCTCAGAGACAAGTGCTCTACATCGGTGATGACAACGAGATCCGCAGCCTGGACCCTTACATGCCGAACTGGCGCTATGAACAGATCTTCCAGGGTGACGCCAACGTGCGCATCGATGCCATGGATCTGCATGTCAAGACAAACCGCATCTACTGGACAAACTGGCACACGGGGCGCATTTCTTCCTATGATTTGCCCTCTTCCTCCTCCTCCCCCAATAGCAACCGTAACAGACGCCAAAGTGACACCAGGGTCACCAACCTGGAGGTAAGTTTGCATGCGAAAAAAACAAAAGGTCAAACACGTGCTGCGGTTTCGGAGGTCGTTACTGCAGTTTCTCGGTCTGTGTTCAGATCCCTGATCTGAAAATGCCCCGGGGCATTGCTGTGGACTGGGTGGCAGGGAACTTGTACTGGACTGACTCTGGCAGAGATGTTATTGAGGTCGCCCAGATTAGCGGAGGACGCCATCGCAAAACCCTCATCTCCGGCATGATCGACGAGCCTTACGCCATCGTAGTCGACCCGCCAAGAGGGTAAGCAGGTCTTGGGACGGAGAGGAAGAGACTTACTAGAATTTTGATTGTGATTTGATTGTTATAACACCAATGAATCCATTTCATTCTTTAGGAAAATGTACTGGGCAGACTGGGGGAACCACCCCAAGATTGAAACCGCTGCCATGGACGGAACCATGAGGGAGACACTGATTGAGGAAAACATTCAGTGGCCAACTGGTAAAGCAGACGCACCAACACAAGCATCACCTGAATGCAACAAGTCTTTGACAATAAAAATGCCTGGCGTGTTTTTGTGCAGGTCTCGCTGTGGATTATTTCAACCAGCGTCTGTACTGGGCCGATGCTAAACTCTCCTTGATTGGCAGCGTGAGGCTCAATGGCAGTGATGCAGTTGTGGCTGTAAACAGTATCAAAAACAGTTGAGTGGCACATTCTTCAAATCCCAGGGTCGTTCTCCACACTTGGATTGAGGCGGACAAAGTGTATTTCAGTATTTCTTTGTGTAAAGCTTCCATTCTTTCCTGTTTCCACACAGAACTAAATCACCCGTTCAGCATCGACGTCTTCGAGGACTACATCTACGGCATAACATACATCAACAACTATGTTTTCCGGGTGAATAAATTTGGCAAAGGCCACGTAGAGAACCTGACAACTGGAATGAACCACGCTACAGATTTAGTTTTGTACCACCGCAACAAGCAGCCTGAAAGTGAGTTGAATTGTTCAAAGCTGCAGCAAAGAGGAGCACAAAGGCAGTTATTTCTTAAGTATCAATATTGATGTGGTCTCTTTCTTCCAGTGACGAATCCCTGCGATAGAAAGAAATGTGAATGGCTTTGTCTGCTGAGCCCGAGCGGACCAGTCTGCACCTGCCCCAACGGGCGCACACTGGACAACGGCACATGTGTGGAGCTGCCCACTCCCACACTGTCTCCACTCTGTGAGTAAACAAGTACAAACACTCACCGATTCAAACACATGTACAAACGCTGGCATCTACATCATTCTGATTGGAGAAGCTGAAACCCCTCATTGTCCACAGCTCCTCCCAGCGGGCCCTGCACCGTCCAGTGTCTGAACGGCGGCAGCTGTTTCCTGAATGCCCACAAGCAGTCCAAGTGTCGCTGTCAGCCCAATTATGGAGGAGATCGATGTGAGGTTGACCAGTGCAGGGACTACTGCAAGAACGGAGGAACATGCACACCTTCCCCTACAGGTAGGAACTGACATTACATCCAAGGACAAAGATTAAAAATGCATTTGTATTTGAAGTAGCAAGACACTTTCTCTCCGTGATCTCTGATCCCTGTTTGACCTTTGTACCCCTTCAAAACGTTTGTCTTCCACAGGCTCTCCTACCTGTCGCTGCCTGAGAGGGTTTACAGGGCCAAACTGTAACCTGCACACTTGTACGGATTATTGTCAGAGTGGAGGTAACTGTACTGTCAGCGCTGGAAACCAGCCGACTTGCAGCTGCCCTGCTGACTTCCTGGGCGACCAGTGCCAGTACAGTGAGTGTTCCCACTACGCTCGGAATATTTGGTTTAGATACCTTGAAAGTGCTTAAAAGTGCTGGATAATGTTGGGTTGGGTAAGCAGCACACTGTAATGTACGTGTGTGTGTGTGTGTGCGCAGGGCGCTGTGAAGGACACTGCCTGAACAAAGGCATATGTCTACAGAGCGCCAGCGGCTCCAAGCTGTGCCGCTGTCTGCCCCAATTCACTGGCAACACATGCCAGATTGACAAGTGCCACTACTGTCGTGACGGCGAGTGCATCCCCAAAGACAGCTTCACATCTCCGGGGGAATTCAACTGCCGGTAACAGCGCTCACAGAGACACTCCACACAAACAAACTTACACATGCAAAAGTCGTCTGGTGTTGTCTGACACACTACATCGCCGTTTCCTATCCTCAACAGCTGCACGAATGGAAGAATCCAACCCAGCTGTTACACATGTGATACAAATGAGTACTGTGCAAATGGCCAGTGCTCAATAAACCCTGTCACCCACCTTCCAGAGTGCAGGTGAGGAGTGTATTCATCCGTAATTTAGTAGTCTGAACTGTACTATTGCATACATCACACTCCTTTTTACTCTTTCTCGTGTGTGTCCAGATGTTCACCTGGCTGGGCGGGGCATCGCTGTGAGTCTGTGGCCAGCAGTGAGGGGGCCTCGGGTTCAGGTGGACGTAAGTCTGCACTTCAACAGGGACATCTTTAACATGCGTTTCTTCAACTGTCCCATGAATCATTCGTCTATTTTTGTGTGTGTGTGTATGCAGGTACAGCCTCCATCGTGATAACTGTCCTGCTCTTGCTGCTTCTGCTCGTGCTGGCTGGAGGAGCGTTCATCTGGTATAGAAAGAGAATGAGAGGGTGAGTGACAACGGAACACATTCAGGAGATAGTGAAGACTTCTTTAGGTATTTTCTTTCTCTTCGTCTCTCCATCTCTTTTTCCATCCACCTTCCTTCCTTTCTCCCGTCTGCACTGTTCCTCTCCTCTCTGTAATGGCATTTCTTCTGCTCCTCAGGTCTAGCCGGCCCGGCAAAACCGGCTCCAGACGCTTGCGGTAACATTTGCCAGGGTTACACTTTCCCTCCATTTACTATCCAAACCTGCATCCTGATGCTCTCTCCTTCTCTGTCCTTCCTTCACCCATTAATCTTTGTTGTTGTGTAACGTTTGGTCCTGTGATGAATGTCGCATCGTTCTCTCTGATGCTCATGGGATGTTCTGCCCCAACAGTGTCTCTGCTGTCCATCGCCCTCTTCAGAGCTGCTCTCGCAGCAGCTTCAGGGAAGATCTATTGAAGACATGCATTGAATAGATCTGTTTGTGTGCTAGCCAGTGCTGTAGATCTCTCATACTAATTGTCCATCATATTGTGGCATATTTTATTGTACCGTGCTGTGGTTTGTGATGTGGTGGTGTCTCTCTGAGTGAGAGATGGACAATGCGACAGCATTCTTCCAAGCTCAGTTTGGAAAATGTCACTAGAAGAAATCCAGCATTTATCCGAGGTTGACACTGTAGTCGATGCAGATATGTCATGGCACGGTTTTTATCATCTATTATGTGATGGCTTTGAATGAAGATTTGAAATATAGTTGAACACCAACAACCCTGAGTGCAGGTCCACTGCATCTGGATCTGTCCTGGGTCAAATGAATGCTGGGTTTGTGTTGGTGCCTGTGCCGTTTCCTTTAGCTTGGATGAAACAGCACAGGCACCTTTAGTCTGAATAAGGCCTCATTCAGGCACCTTTAGATTCCTTAAGCCAGGTTAAAGATTCCTTTAGCCTGGATGAGAGTCATATCGTGATACCTGTTCATACCGTGGCTGTGTCACTGCTTGCTCTGTGTAGTCCCCGTTGCTCATGTGATACACATTGGTATACCTGTGCTCTTCATTTTTGTGCAGGGCCAAGGGCTTCCAGCACCAAAGGATGACCAATGGGGCCATGAATGTCGAGATAGGAAACCCTGCCTACAAGATCTACGAGGGCGAGCCTGATGACGACGCCGGGGAGCTGCTAGACGCAGACTTTACGTTGGACCCAGACAAGGTAGAGAGAAATACAAGGCATGCATCCATCCACACTGTCACCTCTTACACACTATCTGATTTTGTTTTGTTTTTTTATCTTTGCAGCCGACTAACTTCACAAACCCAGTATACGCCACTCTGTACATGGGAGCTCACAACAGCCGCAACTCTCTGGCCAGCACAGATGAGAAGAAGGAGTTGCTATCACGTGGAGATGAGGAGCCTCTTGTGGATCCGCTGGCGTAGACCGACCATCGGCCTGGATCATGCTATTCCAAACACACCCATCGTCTTGCCTTTTAAAGAAAAATGAAACAAAAAAAATTTGACAAAAAGTGTGAAAGAAAATTGATAAAAAGTGTGAACACTGTATAAAATGTACAAAAATGAAGGACTACTTTTGTATGTGATTGCAGTATTATATTTTGTTCTTTTGAGATTCCTCTGGTCAAAAATGAATAACATTTTCTATGCGAGATTTTTAATTTCCACTTGTCCCTTACCCTTTACCTAAATAGCCACTACCTCTGTGCAAAATGAAATGGAAACAAGAAAATTAGAAGAAAAGATGCTATCATCTGAGCAATTTTAATTTTTTATTTTTGTATGAATTGTATAGAAAAAAAAAGACATTGTTCCATTTCACCAGTGCCAACTGTTTGTTGTTTGTGTTGACTTTGAGCGGGAAGGGCAAAACTCAAAGTTTTCTAAATCGGTACATATGTCGTCTTGCCGGGGTTCTTGGCAAGATTGTGTGAGACAGATTTATGATAGCACCGTTTGTGTATAGCACCAGATGGCAACTACAGTATTTCCACATTTTTTCTCAGAGAACAAAGTTCAAGAAATGATTGTGTTGTCTTCCTTGCACAGAATTTGTATTTTACGGTACAGCGGAAACTGTAGGCTTTATACCGTGAGATGTAAAGCAGGTATGTTTGTTTTTATCACATTGTATGACAGTCGGAGCTCATGTGTTGCTGAAGTGAGAGGATGAGTGGTATTTTGGTTTGAATGAGGAAGATGCTCATGGGTTAAACATTCCAGGCGGAGTGGTGGATCACAGGTGTTATGATACAACAAGGATGAACAGCTGCGGTGGGTCGCGCATACATACCCGGGTCTCGGACGGCAAATAACACAGACACAGTACAGATGGCTAGTTAGATGCATAGCCTCATTCCTGCTTTATTTAGTTCTCTGTTCCACGGGGTCTTTCTCGAGTTGAAGGAGAGGGAGGCTTCAATTATGGTTAAATAAGAAGAAGAGAAGATGGGCCTTTTGCTTCTCCAGTCCATTTTTTTTGTGAAGACCAGATCATGTCCATCTGGTTTCATGAGTAGCTTAATTTTTTTTATCTTTAAGAGAATAGAGTGTGTGTTCACAGTTTTGTGATGACTAAGTCTTAAGTGCATTATGTTCATTTGGTCATTTGCATTTCTCTGTTCTTCATGAGCTGTCTCTAATCACGTCACTCTCCTCCGTGCCCTGCTGCTGCTAATGCTACCACTCTGGTCGCTCTGACATGTCCTTATGCTCAGCCTCTGTCCCAAAAAGCTGCTTCTGTCAGATATGTGTCAGCCATATGTTAATGCATGTGAAAAAGTAACACCAATCTTTAATATATCCGCAGTAACAATTTTTTATTTTGCTTACCTGTCAGCAAGTGTTATTTTATGCTGTTGTATATGTTTTGTCTTTTAATTGAGAGAAGTACAATCATTTTCCCTAAAGAACATGTTTTTTGCTAAATCATACATGCATTTTCAGAATTGTTTTTGATTAGTTCTTGTTTTTGTTTTTTTAATGAAAGATGACACATAGCTTTTATAGTACACAATGCATGGAGGCTCAGACTTTCTTCTGGAAAGAGAATAATGTTTAATTTTTGCTGGAGTACTTTACAAACTAAATAACAAATATTGTTATAAATAAAACTTAAAAAATTGTACAGTGTGTTTTGTGTGGGCGTGAAATGCTTATTTATTAGGCAAACTGTTAATCACATCCACAGACTGTAAAGAATGGACAAAGCTTCCCATTCTGAAAAATTAAGCAAATGCAGATGTGCCTTAAACCTGCATTCTCTCTAACGGCCAGCAGGGGGCGACTTATATAATTGATTGAAAATTGTATAGAAGGATTGTTTATGAGAAACTTATCCGACTTCTCACGTGATTCATTAAACATTTTCCTAATGAGTTTATGGTCTCAATTACTTCAGTCTTATGTCTTCTTCAATACAGCATGATGGTCATGTTGTAAATTAGATCCTATTCAGAGTAGAATGGACCGTATGCTTTAGAGCCCTGGTTTTCAAAGAGGGGGCCGCCTTAGCAAATTGTATTAAGATGATAGAAAATAAATTAAAAAAAGGATTACACTATGAAATATAATTCTTTTAATTATGTGTATTCATATGAAATAAAACTTGCATCATTCAAAGTTTTTAACGACATCCTGTTGAAGGGCTAATGCTCTTTGGGGGGTCTTGGCATGGCAACACCTTCTACCCCGACAAGCTTATTATATACAATACCACTTTGATCTCGGTCCACCATCTTGGTTCAGTATTTCCAGTTGCTCAGTGAGCCGTGGCACAGATGTTTGGGGAAAAGCATTTGGAGGACATGTCGATGTTTCCTTTAACAACAATCCTTCAGGCATCTCATTTGACGGCAAATAGAAGTTCCGTCGGTTTTGAATGGTCCTTGATGGCTCGCTGTTCTACCTTCCAGAGCATTTCACCCATTTCAAACACACTCAATGTGCTGCACACCTCTTATATCGTGTGTACTACAGACATAAAGTAAACTTAAAATGTGGGTATGTAAATTGCCTTTTTATTCTTTTATGAATTGTACAAAGGTCTTAATCAACAATAAGCCGTAAAGCTAACATCAAAGCAATTCTGCTTAAAAGTGTAGGTGAAGATAGTGCAACAGTACATTTGCATGCTGTAAATGATTTCAGTGCGCCTCAAAGCAATCCTTATTAGAAACATAGAGTGATTGTTGTGATCATTGCGAAGTCACTTGATTTAAGATCATCTTAATTTCTCTCTGTATGTAAAACTAGACTTAAAAGTACAACCCTCCTCAGATACTTTGCATCATGTGCTCACTCTATGCCTTTACTCTTCAGCTCTTCCTGGACACGCCACAGGTAGGCCGGGTCAGGATACCCAAAACTGGAAACAAAGTAAATGAATTAATTTGAGTCCAAATAACCTACAACATGTTCGTATACTATACATAGAAAAGAGGCTGATTTACCACTCTGGTCCTCCTGACATGGAGGTCTTGTGATGAATGTCGTTCCAGGTCACCTGGCCATCTATCCCAGTGGATCTGGATGTCCCAATAGTGAAAATGAGCTTCTGATCAAAGGCTCTCCTCAACAGTTGCAGCACCTTGTTGCCTTCGGGGTTGTTTGGCAGATACGCTTCTCTCCTAGTACCACGATAATGCCGTCCAGGATTGGGATGCTTTTCCTACGAAAGGACGATAGTAATAAACAGGATTGACAACTAAGTTAGAAATTCAAATAAAACAATGAACATGAAATGGATATGGCATCTTGAAATGTTTCTAATAAGGTATTTACCGTCTGTATTCCATCTGGAATAACATATTTGATGATTATAGTGCCCCACTTTCGATAACCTTCGAGAGTATCCTTAGACACACTGAATGTCATATCTCCACGAGGCTGGTCTCCCGTCATCACGCCAAAGACGTCTCTGCATGTAGGACAGACGGGTCCCATGCTTTCCACTGACTTTGTCAAGCATCCCCCACAGAATTTGTGTTTACACTTGAGTTGTTTCATATTCTTCATTGCCTCATAGCAAATGGAGCATGCTTCAACTGTATTGTCTCCTGATGTAGCCCCTCCCATGTATGCATCGGCGTTATACATCCCATTTGCTGGTTTCTCATTCAAAACCTGCCCACTGGAAGCCCCCTCCCTCACAGAAACAGCACTGCTCGGGTTCCACCATGAGCTGCTCGGGTTCCACCATGAGCTGCTGGACCCGCTGGACCCGCTGGGGTAATATTTGTCACCCTCTGCTATACTGGGAGATGTGGCCCTCTTCTGGAGCAGACGAATAAGAGCTCTGATAGCATTGTTCTCCAGGAGCTCCTTTCCTCCTGTTCCTCTGTAATAAGCTTTGACAGTGACTTTGCCTTTACTCTTGTCTGATTCTTTAAAATCCACACCAAATTTAGCTTTGAGATTAGCAAATTCCTCTCCGGCGTGAGTGGTCAGCTGCATCCAGTGTCTCTCCTCCAAGGTTAGTCCTGCATCGACAAGATTGACTTTGACGCTCTCATTAAGCGTTGTGTTTTGAGTTCCCCATGAAGTTTCTCCGAAGGTTTCCTGTGTTTCATTGAGGGACTTGTCTTCAGCATCCCGACCTTGTTCCGGCTCAGATTCAGTCGGTTCTTCAGGGGATGGACTATGCAAAGGCTTCGGCTCATCTTTCTGGACGGTATCCATTGTGTTCATCGAGCCACAGATTTCCAGGAAGCACTTCTGTTTGAGGTTTTCAAACTCAGATAAAGCTTTCTCTGGGTTTCCATCTCTCTGGTTTGCTTGGAAATCCACCTTCACTTCATGTGTGATTTTAACTCCATTCTGGATCGCTATACGGTTAATTTCCTCCATGTAGTTTCGCCATATATACTGAAACTGTTCCAGCGTGACACCACAAGTGTTTCCTGCTGTAGGACCTGCTGCTGAGCTGCTGGAGCTACTCTGTTCCTCCACCTGCACTTGCTTCTGAATAGAAATAAAATGTATTAATTCAGTGATCCATTTTAATGCATTCCAATGGATTTGCTACACATTGCAGTACATACCTCTGGCTCAAACGAAGAACGGACATCCATTGAAGCATAATTTGGTGTTTGTGTCTCCGTCGTTGGACTAACCGATATGACTGTGATAGATTTCCCGTCTCTGGTCAGGACTTCTCCGGCCAGTTTCTCTAGCACACTCATGGCTTAAAGAAAGACCAAACGAAGCGGATATAAATACAGAAAGCTGAACAAATCTAAGTTGGTTAAAGCTGACATGAAATGACATCAATATGTAATTAGAGGGTTGTGACACTTCAATGGAATCAAGAATAAATCAAACATTGTCATACTACACCTGGAGCAGATGTAATCCTTATCACAGCATTCCTATCTCTAAGGATTTTTACAACTTCGCAGTCTGAGTTCTTTGCATTTTTGTGTAACCAAGACTGAAGTCGTAGCTCCAGTGCTTTATCAACTTTCAGAGGGAAATCCTGGTCTGACCACTTCAATGTGAGGAGCACATCTTTATGGTGGTTGGCGTTCATTGATGCCTGTAAACATTATATACATTAACACAGTGGTATCACAATAAATGGTAGGAAAAGTTTAAAACTGATTTTACGTTTCAATCATTTCAACATTCAGTTAAGAGTAAAAGTAGTGAGACTACGAGGTTAACTGCTTACATGTGTTGATTCATTTACGTAAAATAGTAAGTAAAAACGATTAAAAACAAGCACCAACTGTTTATTATGACATTTCTGTACCTTGCCACTTGAAATGCTTGACTTAAGGAACAAAGATTTTATCATAGAAATGATATCTGATCAATAAGAAAAAAGAGAAATGCAACTTAATCGATCCCCAGTGAGGAGACTTGCACTGCAAGTCATTCAGCCACCAGCAGATGACAGAGCAGCCTGAAGGAGAACAGGCTTGTTTTAACTTTCACTTTCACATGCAGTTTACGAAAAACATACAGCTCCCCTGTAACTCTACCGTCATGTAACTGTGTTTTAGTTTCCTCTGATCATATCTTGCAAGCGGAAACATTTAATTTGCACTGATGTTGTGTCCACACTCTGCCCCAGTTTAATGTGAACAACAGGGCCTGCACCAGACTGGTTCAAGTGAGTGTGTAATGACCTCCATGCAGCTATGTTTCTGTTTCTGTCTGTTAGCAGGATTATGATAAAGTCATATGCATCTTACCAGGATTCATCTTGGCACAGGAAAATCTAATCTTTTTGAATATATTTCATACATATGCCATTTCTCTCAGCTGTGGTTTTGTATTTCCTAAACGTTAATCATCATAATAATAATAATACTTTTGGTCATATATCATGAGTAACATGATGGTTTCACTTTTGATTTTGCATATAATAGAGGTGGTGGTCGGAGGTCCACAAGTGCGTTTCGACCCAGATATCAGTGAATGTTTGCAGACTGAAGACACGAATCTGTACCTGGGCAGCAGCAGGTGGAGGTTCCTGGCTTCCGTCTGCAGAAACCTGTAAAGGCATGAGCTCATATTGGTAAATACATCTCGGACAGTGCTATTTTAATAGAATATCAAACGCATACACACTTCAACAGGACATAATATCGCTGGCTATAATTAACTGTGAAATGTGTTGGCTGTTGGCTACTCACAACTTCCATCGGCTCGGTGTTGTCGCCAGTCGACATGGTGTATGTCTCCTTCCTCTGACACGCAGCAAACACTTGAAACATTAAAGACAGTGTGTCTGCTAACACGAACCAGCCGGTGTTGCCTTAGTATGGAAAAATATATTTAGATAAGTTATGTGACTTCCGGTTGCTCCTCGGTCGGTTACAGCCTTTAACCTTTCCACTTTCCGACCTCTTTGGATTGGAAACATAAAATCTGTCGCACTCACAGAAATACACGTACAGATGTGAAGGTGAAGGTACAAACAGCTGGTTTACAACAGTACAGGTCGACGCACACGACTTACCTGCTGTTGGTTTGAAGTAAACGCTGCTTTTTTTTCCGGAGAAACGAAAGTAAAAGTAATGTGAGTGACGTCACATCTCCTGAAGCAGCCGCCCACTGGAGAGACAGGTCAGGTCTATATTCAGTGGATGACTGATCACTGCCCAATAACTACACTCTCTAATGTGTATTATATACCAATAATAAACAAAGCTGCAGGCCATCTTCAGGTCGCAACAGAAAACTGTCTTTAGAAGTATTCAAGGACTAAGGTGAGACAAATGTGGACAAAAGCAAAGCAGAAATGGCAATTACATATTTATGAAAATCTATAATATTTTTCTATAATAACCCCCCAAAAACTGCTGCCACAAGTGAGAAGTGCAATTTCTTTTTTTATTATTATTTTTGCTTCCGTGTTTCAACAGACAATATCCAAGCTGATCCATCATCTCTGCAGGTATACAGAAAATCAAAACGTGATTATATCGTCACGGATAAAAACAACTGTATAAAAATATTTCAAACACAGACATAGCAAGGTGCAGTGAATTATAAAATAACTCAGTAAGCCTGTCATATGACGCACACAAAATACTGAAACGGCAAAAGCATCCAAAAGCAACACAAATACAAATCTAAAGTCGGAAAATGTTGCTGCATTTGACACAAAGCAACAAAATAACAGTTTTTATAAGGGAAGCACTTGATGTGAAATCCTGGGCTGATACTGATGTTTCCAGTAACAATTAGGCCACTAGCTGATATCGATGATTTGTGTTGTTTATTTGGTTTTTGTTGGTGTTTGTTCCAAATAAAAATTTATTATATACAAAATGAACTGTTATAAATTCTCTGAATGAGCATAATTCAATGATACAAACCTATGAAACAACCTTTGATATAACATTCTTTCTTCTTTTATCACAGCACAACCTACTGGATCCTCGACCACATTGGCCGATCACACTTGACAGGGCGAAAAATCAGCTGATTCCGACGTATCGCACTTTTTCTCTTCCACTTTCTCCACTCAAGCCTAAAACTATTATTATTTCTTCATATAACAAAGTGACCTTCAGTCAGTACTAACATGCATGCTACCCTTGCCATCTCATCTTTGGTGAGAGGACTGATGTGTGTGAAAGCAAAGTGCAGTCAACTTCTATAATGCATGTTAATAGACAGACAGCTGCGTGGATGCAGGAGACGCTACCACAGTGGTACAGTGACACAAGTGGCAAGGAGAAGGCATCAGGGTGAGCTGCAGCAATGTTGAGTGATGACATCATCACCGTTGTACTCCAACGTCCGCAGGCAGGTTTACTATTCAGCCTCATCTTTCAGATCGAACCTGGAGTGAACAGAAGGAAATTTAAATTGGCAAAGAAAACAAACAGAAAACGAGTGCACATTAAAGGGAAACTCCACCCAAAATATCCATAGAAAACAGACACTCCTGCAGCTTAATACACTTCTCTGCTGTCCACTCATATACTCATTATGGAAACATACTAGGTGGATGGACAGACAGCAGTGGAGGGGATATGCTTCAGGATTGGTTTGTCAAGTTTGAATTCTGATGTTAATCCAAGCTGACCACTGCATCTGTGTCTTAAAAGCAGTCTGCAGAAAGTTCAGTGGGTTGTGCTCACCATTCAGTGACGCCAGAAATCAGGTCAACCTGCGCCAACTCGACCTGCACCTAAAAGAACAGGAAGGACATGTTCATAAAGATGAAGGATTTACTGACCAAGATCAAGAGTAAAGGAGTTTTGGAGCGAGGGCCAAACTGCATCTCAGACTGACCTGTCCAATCATGTCCCGGCTCCTGAACGAAGCCGAGTTGTTCTTCACCGACACACTGAGGTGTCTGAGTCTTATTTCCTCCACAGATAGATTATATTCAAACCTTGAACAATCGGCAGAAATTATTAGAAGAACACAAACAAATAAAACAAAGTCACATGAGTAGCAAGGCAATATCTTCACATTAGCCA
>CAAKHC010007396.1:15961-51913 GCA_901007825.1 Macroramphosus scolopax
TGAACAATCGGCAGAAATTATTAGAAGAACACAAACAAATAAAACAAAGTCACATGAGTAGCAAGGCAATATCTTCACATTAGCCAGGTTGTCAATTACCTCTCATTGTATTCGGGGTTGAGATCTCGTTTCTTCACAGCTGTCTTCTTCTTGGTGGACTTGCTTTTGTCTGGCAGCAGCATAACGGACACATAGCTGTCGACACCGTCCTTACTTTGAGACAAAAGGCCCCTGCACAGAAAAACAAAGCACGTTCTAAATCCTTGTACATAATAAAGCCAGTGAATGTTGCAGTGTCTCTGTATGTATGGAGTAAACTACACATAGTGGTGAAGCTCCTCCTCAACACATCTACCGTATCTAATGATAGCAATAACTTTGACAGTCACAGTCTCAGCCTCAAACATGGTCAACCAACAGAAGGGCAGAGCGGCTGCACCGTGACCTGACTCAGCACTTTGAGGAAGCACACCTGCAGGCATGGACGATGACGATGAGCTTTCCCTCCTGCGAGGCGTATGAAAGGGACATCTTCAGCTGCCCGTTACCAGATCCACAGTTGGAGGCAGCACATGGCAGAATCCCTGTACTGATCATCTCTACTATTTTGGAATCCAGAATCTATTTAAAACACAACCAGCGACATTAGTATTTAGATAAAACTTCCATTCCAAATGCATTTACGAGTGTTTCTGAGGTCAGATGTGTTTTGCCTTCTCACCTTGAGTTCAGCTCTCAGCAGAATCTGACTCTCAGCTGATGCTCCATCTAGATGGAACCACTGGTCCAGGACCAGCTGAGGTTCTGCAAGCAGATCCTTGATGGAAACCACCAGCGATCCCATTGGCTGGTCCCAGCCACTGGACAACTGCAATGATAAAGGCATTCCATATATTAGTACTGCTACATGAAAGCAAATGTGACTTGTAATACCAAGTGGATGCAACAATCAACCCTAAAATGCAGGTGCATGACTTGCCTTCACGACAAGCATCTGTTGTTTGGGGTCACGCACGAGGAAGAAGAAAGACTCACTCCACTGAGGACTGGTACTGCGCTCACACAGCTGAAGAGATATAATGCAAAGATATCAAAACGTTATCACGATAATAATTAGTCAATCAGACCGAGTGCAGAACGCCAGTCTAAGAGTCTCACTTTGGTTTTGTGGCTTGTTTCCCCCAGAACAAGCTCAGCTCCTGCTTTGGGTTCCTTTCCACTCTTCTTCAACTGTTCAGGAACATAGAGGCATTCAGGGTTTTTTCATGTTTCAACTGCCCAGCATGTTAATGTACTGCAGGTGACTTACGGGTAATGAATGAGCTCTCTCCAGGTGGACGAAGAGCAAAGCAGCAGAGGGAACAGCTTTGTTCTGATAAGACTGGAGAGTTTGAAGCTGCAGCACCTGCAACATGGAGGAAAGTCAGTTATCATTCTCCTGCAGTGTGAACCAGGTTCCTTGTGTGTTGGAATGTGATTGAACAGGAAGCTGATACGTTCGAGGCTGCAATAATCCGCACATGAAGAATGTTTGAGTGAACAGAATGTGGCTGGATGAAGCGGCGAACATGAATAAAGACAAACCTGGTCGAGTCTGACTGAACGTGACACTGTTGGAACCCATTCCAGTATCAAGTGAAGCCGCCCAGACTTCACATCCTTCAGAGTGAACCACTGCAACACAGTCAATGGCGGTTAAAAGATGCAGAACTGAGAAGACACCAAGCACAAGTTCAGATTAGGAATGATTAACAAACCTGATCGGTGTACTGGGATCTGATCACCTCCTTTAGCTGAATACTGAACCTGAAAAAACATGAAAACAGGCAAATGATTGAAAAAACGTGATTTTCTACGCTGACGTTGGTTGTTTATTTACACATTTTAATAAAAACTGCAACATTAATCCATGAAATATTGTGTGATTACTAAATCGGGGATTGATTCTTTGTTTTCTTCATTGCAATTCAAATCCAATTGTTTCAAATTGAGTCATTGTTTATTAGATGAGATTATTTCACATAAGAATCTTACACTAGCTTGATGAGCGGAAACAGCTGAAAGCTGCAGCTGCTAGTTTAGTTTACCGTGGAAAGTATCGATGTTAGCTTCATTTCATTATACAGATTATCAGCTGTGAATGCTGTGCACTTCAGTAACTTCGCCATACAGATCAACGTTCACGGTGATCTGCACTTTATCTTGTGCACTCCTTTAAGTTACTTATTAAACAGCAATGAGATGTTCACATGAGAACAAACCTGCCCAGGAAGTCATCAGAATCAAAATCCTTATCAAATGCTTCAAACGAGATCTCCTGAGCACTGTGACCATGCAAAACCACCTAAAAAAAACAAAACAAACCAACATATGTATATTGTAGATGCAGTGAAATACAGACATGATACGATGCTTGAGCCCAACATGCAGCGTTTCTCATACATTCAAGTAAACAGCCACATGGAAAGAAATCGTCTCGTATGTCTGTATGGTGCAATCAGTGTCCTCAAAAAGAAGGGATTCATTCCCTAACAGGTCGAGGCACATTGCTTTGTCAGGGTAAAAACATTTAACATGCCTCATTACAGTAAGTTCTTTCACTACATAACGTTCCGTTTACCTCATACATCTCATTCCATGTTGGGTTGAGGTTTTCCTTGATAACATGGCTCTTGAATGTAACACCCCCGATGTTAATCTTGACATAGGGGTCACTCTTGCCCTTCACCATGCCCCCCATCAAGTTATCCTTGGCGATCAGAGTCTGGGCCTCCAGCAGGTGAATCCTCAGCACCCCCTACAGGATGAACGTTGTAAAGGTGAGACAACAATGAAAAAGGTCTTTCAGCACAGCACATCTGCAGCTTGGTGTTGATTGAACTGTATTTATTTCACAGCGTCCCAGAAATCTTTTGTTATGATTCTAGCTAATGAAAAACAATTTGACCTGCAGGTCGCTGATTACGGTTTGAGTCAAACCCACCTCGGTACCGAAGTCCTGGGTGGGGGTGGTGTGCTGGAGAAGAACTTCATCAGCTTCAGGCTTCAAGGGTGCAGTAGGAAAAACAGTAACTGTGGCATGGGCAAGGTTGTCCAGACCAGTACTACACACACACACACACACACACACACGTAATGTAGACATTCAAAAACGTTTCCTATATGGTATCACCAAACAACCAACTTCAAACTCCAAATATATATCAGGATATAAATGATAATACATTAATCATTTTTCCTTTAATGCTGAGCTCACCCCTCTGTTTGCATTTGCTGCAGTTCCAGGTCAGCTGTGGGGGGTGCAACAGACACCGGGCGAAGCTCTTCTGGATCTGTTGGTCCCACCGCCAACTGAGCCAAATTAAAACGAAGGTTATGAAGGAGGAAACAATCAATTCAAATATAACAACAAGTGAATACTACATGCTAAGACTCACTGCAGCAGGCGCTTCGTCAGCTGCAGCCGGAACTGCGGCGCCGCTGGCGTCAGCTTCTGCTGCTTCAGAGTGTTTCAGCTGGCTGGATGCTGCAACAGACCTGACAACACACACTGATGTGGTTAGACACCTCTGGATGCTCCTGCTGGGAACTAACAATGTGGTATTCCACACTGAGGAGGCCCTACACTTTCTACACAGTGATTATCTTGCAATGTGATAACTACTAATGTTATTTTTATCTCAGCAGCATCAAGTTGTGTTAATTTGAAGGTTTTTGTACGACGTCATCGTACAGTTTGTCCAGCTTTGATGTGTGTATCATCTAATCAGTCCCTCAACACTCACTCAGATGGCAGTTCAGAGTTTGTCTCCTCCTCCCTGGCTGCTTTGGATATCTGTTCACTGGTCGGGACCATCTCCTCCTCTTCTGAACCAGTTACAGACGGCTGCGGAGCTTCGGTCATCCTTGAGTTCAGGACCTGCAACGATTTAAATCTAGTTGTTCTGCGTCTCCGAGACAGCTGTGATAAAAATAAGTCTGTGTGTGTGCTTGTGTATTCCCCGACCTTGAGTTCAGCCCTCAGTAGGATCTGACTCTCAGGTAAGGCTCCATCCAGAGTCATCCACTGGTCCAGGACCAGTTGTGGTTCTGACAGCAGCTCTCTCAGGGGCACCACGATGGATCCCATCGGCTGGTCCCATGCACTGGACAACTACAGAGAGAAGAAGAGTTTCACTTAACAAAACATTTACATGACCTTTCCAGGCCTTTGAGGTAAATTTTCATGATTTTCAAATACTATGAAATGTCTGTGTACACCATGAAATTGCTATTTTTAAATTCCCTGAGTTGGTCAGGTTTCCATGACGACGTATGGCACACAGTGCGATCACCTTCACTATGAGCACCTCCTCGGTGGGGTCACGGACCAAGAAGTGGAAGGCCTCATTCCACACGGGTGATCTGGAGCGATCACACACCTTTAGATGGACAGAGAGAAAAATGCCATCAGGCATGAGATAACAAGAATATATACAGCTTTCACCTCCATACATTTTTTCGTTTTAGTTTCATCAATAGTGATGAAAATCATCACTAATTTTAGAGGTAGAACGACACAGCCAATGATTTTGTGTCCTTCCTCTCAGTCTCATACCTTGGTTTTGTAAGTGGTGTTACTGCAGACAAGCTCAGCGCCGGCCTTGGGCTCCTTTCCACTTTTCTTAAACTGACACAAAGAGACACATGCACATAACATGATGTCAATAGTTTATAGTCACGGAATGTAACTAAGGCAAAGGACTGAGATTTAAATGGATTTCTCACGGGCAATGAGTGGGCTCTGTCCACATAAACAAACAGCAGGGCTGCAGAGGGAACTGCTTTGTTGTGGTAGGACTTCAGAGACTGCAGCTCCATCACCTGCAGGAGAGAATCACAAAGAAATACACACTGCAGTGACTCAGCACTGACGGAGATCATACTACAGGGGAGGGCTGTTTGAGGAGGAATGGACAACAGTAAGAACATGAACAAATGATAACAAACATGCACTCACTTGGTCCAGTGTGCCGTTATGGGAGACTGTTGGGACCCATTCCAGAATCAGACGAACACGACCGGACTTCACATCATTCAGGGTGAACCACTAAAACACAGACACACACTTAGTGAACCATAGCATGTGATTATATCGGGACAACCTATAACCATCAGTTAGCCTGCATACTGACCTGGTCCGTGTACTGGGAACCGATGATGTCTGCCACGCTGATGTTGAATCTATTCACAATAGATGATTACAGAATCGCAGTGAGAGGTTTGTTTCCATCGGCAATGTTGTTTAAATGACTGCAGTTTCGGCAGTTATCAGTTGACAAAAAGACTAAACACTCTCAGTCGTTGTCGGACCACTGGCATCGCCCCCCCCGGTGCCCTCACCTGCCCAGGAAGTCATCTTTGTCCATGTCTTTGTCATACAGCTCTACTTGTACGTCCTCTCCTGACTGAGGTTTCAGCACCACCTGGAGGAGAACAAAACAATAACAGTTAAACATTAAAATGAGGTTGTTACGTATTATTATATTGTCTTTATTAGATCGTAGCTGCAACCGTTTAAATTGTACAGTTCTTCATACCAACCTGATACATCTCATTCCAGACTGGGTTGAGGTTTTCTTTGACCACATTACTTTTAAACGTGACCTCTCCAACCTTGATCTTTGCATAGGGGTCACTCTTCCCCTTCACCATACCACCCATCAGGTTATCCTTTGCAACGAGTTTCTGACCCTCTAACAGGATGATTCTCAGGAGCCCCTACACGGAGGAAAAGGCAGATGTCATGCTTAAAGAAGAATACCTCAATATGACCATTTAAAAGTACCTTTACTTATAGTATCGTGTACTTTTGCTTGTACGACTTCAGATCAGTAATTAGCTCATTTACCTCACTGGCAAAGCCGAGGTCTGGGGAGGTATGAGGAGGCTGCACCACGCCGGGGCTCGGTGGTTCTTTCAACATTTCTTCAGTCACATCAGCTGCAGACTCCTTTAAATCAGCTTCTTCATACATGGTGACGGACGGGCCGACCGTCTCTGCAGGCAGAGCGTCCACTGAGCTGGACCTAAAACAAAAGAGTAGCAAAAAACAAAAGTTAAGAGTCAAAGAAGAAATGGCACCTCAGGCTGGACTTCTTGATGAACTGCCTCACCTGAGCACCGTGTCTGCCTCGTGGTTTCTCTGTTCAGCTGCAGGGTCTGATGCCGAGGTGACTTTGGCCTTTTCGGTGGCACCAGGACATTTGCGAGGAATCAACATCTGCAATTGATATTGTTGTGTACAGATGTAAGCACACATACTATATAACAGATTGGATTTGTCAGGTTGATAGACCGACAGACAGAAGGATCTCACACCTTGAGTTCAGCTCTCAGTAGAACCTGACTCTCAGGTGAGGCTCCGTCCAGGTTGAACCACTGGTCCAGGACCAGCTCGGGTTCAGAGAGCAGCTCTCTGATGGGAACCACTATAGAACCGATGGGCAAGTTCCAGCTGTGGGAGAACTGGAAAAAAAACACAGAGCAGCGTGTTTGCACATTCTCCCATCTTTGTTACAGGATCCTCTTTCCTTTTAATTTGAATATATACTGACGTTAGCTCACCTTGACAACAACGATATCCTCTCTGGGGTCACGAACCCGGAAGCAGAAAGCCTCATTCCACTGAGGTGATGTGCTGCGATCAGCCACCTTCAGAACAGACATCATTTACTCCTTCAGTCCTTCAGCTGGTGATGCAGAGTCTCAACACAGAATCAATAGTGAACTTAATGAGGTTTTGTCTTACTGTAGTTCTGCGGGTCACTTCTCTAAGAGAGATCTCAGCTCCTACTTTTGGCTCTTTCCCACTTTTCTTCAACTGTAGACAGACAGGACAGGCAACAATTAATAAATATACATATTGACTCCTTCAGAGTATCTACACCCCCCTTCAATGGACCTACTGGTAAACCATCTGCCTGATCGATGTAGACAAACAGCAGGCCTGCTGAGGGAACCGCCTTGTTCATGTAGGACTGTCTGGAATAGAACTGAAGAACCTTAAGAACAAGAGAGTACGGATCAGTGTCATCCTTTAAGGCCCATTACTACACAACGTCTGTGGAAATACAGACCTGGTCCAGTCTGTCCGACTCCGAGGCTGTTTGGACCCATTCCAGCACCAGGTGAACCCGTCCAGATTTCACATCACTGAGGTTGTACCACTAATAAACAGACGAAGAGGTCCAAACAAGGGAAACTCAACAGGCTGAAGTCTTTCAGTAATTTCATATACGACATAAAATCAGTCACACTGTTTGAAGCTACTCGTGCATGAGTAGGTTCGACTTATTGCTCCCACCTGATCAGTGTACTGAGAATCAATGATGTCCTTCAGACTGATCTTCAGCCTGAATTTTGAGATACGAGAGATTAGATTTTATCCCACACAGTTTCTAATCATCTTGTTTGAGGGTTGAACTTCATTCACCGCTACCTGCCCATGAAATCATCCTTCATGTCCATGTCTTTGTCAAACACCTCCATGTGCAGCTCCTGACCCGGCAGCTCGGTCAGAATCACCTGACGGGGGAAGAAAGCTACAGATTTCAAAAAGGATCTCGATCTTCGATCACTTTGATCAAAACAATCAACACGATGCTGAACGATGACGGAGCTCTTTCAATAAGCAGCCTGCTCGTACTGACCTCGTACATCTCATTCCAGGACGGGTTCAGATTAGTCTTGATAACCTGACTTGTGAATGTTTCACCCCCAATGTTGATCTTGACGTAGGGGTCGCTCTTGCCTTTCACCATGCCTCCCATTAGGTTGTCTTTAGGAACGAGGTTCTGCCCTGCCAACAGGTGGATTCTAAGCAGCCCCTGGAAACACAAGCAACGTGGAATAAGTAGGTGCAAATAGCCTCGACGAAGAAACACGGTTCAAAGTCACAGTCCTCGTTTCATCGTGCTTCATTACCTCTGTGGCAAAGCTAGGATGAGGCGAGGTCTGCTGGGG
This sequence comes from Macroramphosus scolopax, assembly GCA_901007825.1. NCBI lineage: Eukaryota > Metazoa > Chordata > Actinopteri > Syngnathiformes > Centriscidae > Macroramphosus > Macroramphosus scolopax. The sequence goes on from CAAKHC010007396.1 coordinate 23,966, forward strand.
GAGCTGTTTGGACAGCCCGGCTCCCAGATTAGAAGACACATCAGCTGCAATATGCTCCTCATCTAACCACAGGACCTTCGTCATTATAGAAAAGAGGAGAGTCAGAAAGAGGGAAAATGTACGAAACAATAGTCTGGGTTGTTTATTTGAAGTCAAGTCACTTTCATGTTTGTTCCACAGTGTATTCATTAGTAGTTAATTGGTCTAGTGCACTGCAGGATCAGTGCATGAGTCCGGTTGCCATTTACCCTGAGAACGGTGTTGATATAGATGCGACTGGCCGATCCAGAATTGTCCAACTGGAACCACTGGTCCAGGCAAAGGCCAGAATTAGACAGCAGACGGGACAAAGGGATCGTCAGACTGCCCAACGTCTGCACACGGTCTGCATCCTTAACCTGGTTGATATAACAGAACGGAAGGAGAGACCACAGTTAAAGAAGAGTGATCCCAATCAGAATGATCAAACACAAGCACTGTGAAAGGTCACCTGGATGTCGATGTCCTGTTTGCGTGGATCCTGGATGAAGAAGGTAAAAGCTTCTTCCCACTCTGGATTGACTGTTGTGTAACAAGTCTAAAGATAAAGAGTGATTACAATTTGATGTTTTGTCTTTGAGTAGAAATAAATGGAACACAATATACAGAATATACAAGTGTGCAATATTGCCACCTTGCTCTCCCTGGTGATGTCCTGCACAGACAGCTGCACCATGGGACTGGGCTCTTTGTTCCCTTTCTTCATCTGGAAGAAACAGATTTGCAAACAGATATGATGACACAATAAGGCATGTGAACAAAGATATTCTGTAGCCAAAAGCAAAGTATTCTCTGGAGTTCAGACGACACACTGGTTGATATGAATAACAGTGTGCGGGTCACCATAGCAACAGCAGAAATAACTGACAGGAAGCACCAAGTACAAACTGCATCAAAGCCACGATGACTGAGATTCACTAACATTCTATCACAGCTGCTCATTCTTAATGGTGCAAAATGTCAGCAGATATTATCACACTTGGGACATTTGTGTTTAACAGCCTTGGACCAAAAATAGCTGCACTCTTCCAGTCCGCAAGAGAGTGAGCAGGGTTAGAGGCCAAATCAACAACTGTGTGGAATGTCAGATGGCAGTCACGGCCCTGCCTCAGTTTAACCACAAACAGGAAGCCGCTCTGAGCTGAGCATGAACGCGGGCAGAGAGGGTATACATATCTGACTCACGGGAAGTGCCTCAGCCTTGTCCAGATATACAACCAATATGGCAGAAGAAGGTGGATCGGCAGTCTTGCTAGTCACACTCTCGTTCCTTTTAAGGACCTGAAATGGAGAATCGGAAAAAAAAAAAATATTCTCACAATGATTGTACCTCAGAGACCGAAAACGGCTGAATGATACACAAATTATACACCAGGGTGTGAAGGTCATGTCTCGTTGACAGTGAGTGAATCGCACCTGCTCCAGTCGATCAGTGGTGGGCAGTAAGGCCAACCACTCCAGTTGGAGATGAACCCGTCCTGTCGGAGTGTCTTTCAAAGTGAACCACTGGGGAGACGGTCGTACATATTTACAATCCAAAGATTGATATAAGTTATCACACAAATTATAGCTAAACTGAAAAGAGCATTTACTTACATCATCGACGGCTATGGATTTCTTCACAATCCCCAAATCCAGTTTAGTCCTATACGGAAGACGGGTTACAGAAAATATTATTCTAGACTGAAAGAACTCAAATATATCTCTGGAAACGATCACACGGATTAACCAGATTATGGATAGTTGAGGTATTTTCATGTGAGGGAATGAAAACTGATGAAAGGTGACAAAGTGAGATTCACACACACGAAGAGACATGAAACTATGTACCTGCCCAGGAAATCATCCTGGTCTGGGTCTTTGTCATATACTTCCACCTCCAGTTCCTGACCAGGCACCTCATGGACTATGACCTGATGCACCAGACACATACAAGGACATGTAGACTGACAGAGGGATTTGTATGGGGGTTGACTGTGGCCACCATGAATGAAAACAAACATCCTCAAATCCCTCAAATACAGGACTAAGTGAAATGACAGAGTATTCCAACACCTGTACATGTAGAGTAATGATGACACAGATACAACACCCACCATTAAAGCCCTCCGTTTTCCTCACCTCATACATCTCCGCCCACTTGGGCGAGTCTGTGTTGTCCATGTGTTGGGATGTGAAGGTCTGAGGACCGACCCTCAGTATGGCATAAGGGTCCGACCAGCCGACCATCACCCCTTTCACATAGTTGTCCTTTGCTGCCAGATTCTTTGCCTCCACCAGGTGGATCCGCACCACACCCTAAGAAAGACAAGGAGGGTGGAGGTGTGATGTGCTGGTGTTAACAGAGATAAACAGAATATCATAGTTGGTATTTACCCTGGGCAAAGGGGAGCGAAGCTGAGCCACGTGCAGGCCTGGAACCAGAGGCACAACCAGGCGGTTCGGCAGCACCAAGAAGGAGGCAATGGCATCCATGATCATGCTGTCAGACATGACACTGACAGGAAGGAGAAAGCACTTACTGTTAAGTTATTGCTGCCATTTACAATTCATTGCACGGTAAAATCCTCACCAAATTATATACATATATATATTTTTTTTAATTTTTTTATGTAGTATTTACTACTGCATAAACCAAAGTGAGGTTATTTCAGCATGACTCACTTCAGTCCAGGGATGTCCAACAAATTAGTCAGTCCAGTCCAGTTGATATCTAGTTTCTGAGAGGAGATAAGACAGAGGAATGTTCCAAATTGAGGAAAATCATTCAGGAAGGATACGAAATCAACAGCCTGAAACGCACACTAGACAAAACTGAAACACGTGATAGTCACAGGAGGGGGGGGGTGGGGGGGTGGATGTAAACAGATCAACCTACAGGCCTGCGGATGAAGAACATGGTGACGGCACCGACTATGGGCACGTCGCCAATCAGAGGCTCCAGAATCACCCGCATCATCCCGTGCAGCTTAAGATGGAGAGACCGAGGAGATGAAGGTTAAAACCACGGGCAAATTCTCAGGCTGGTCACGGTAATAATTGTTTTGCTGAACAATAAATCGTCCCAGAAGAAATTGACATAGGAGTTATAATAAACGACAATAATGTAAAATTAAAAAACATAAATACATCTTATATAATTACAATATAATAGCATAATAATGCAAGTGAACCCTTTCAAAGAACAATGACCCCTAGACTCTAGTAAATACATATATCCGGAATAAATGCACAAGCGGTTTGCTGCTGGTTTCAGGTTTCAGTTAATCCGGCAGATATATTTAGATACAGATTTGTATTGAATATTTCACATGACAGAAAGAAAGACACACCTGTATTCCTTTGACTCCAGCTTTGCAGAAGTATCTCTTCACCTCGACGTTGATCTCCACATTGCCAACATAGCTGAGAAGAAAGAAGAATAACGTCCCCTGCATTATTACCTTCTACAACTTGTAATGAAGAGATCACTTACACGACCCAAGAACAATAAACACCAGTCACCTTATGTACAGATCTAACAGGACTTGTCCCTTGTCATTCTCCGTGTGTGCCTTGATCCCTACGACCTTCATGGCCTGCAGCAAACACAAGTCGCAATTGTTTGCACAATATAAACGACATGCATCATTTAATGTGAATCTTTATGCAGCATCGTATTGTAGTCAAACTATCAATGGCATCACCTTGTCTCCCATGTCCACTTTTGTGAAGCTGAGGGTCTGAAGGTGGGCGCTTGAGCCTCGGATCGACGGAGCGATGGTCTCCACCAGCAGCTTCTCGAGGTACTGGCCAACAAAGGGCCACACCTGCTGCAACACCTAGGACGACCAGCCAGCAAGCACATGGATTTAAACTGCGTTTAGACAAAGAATAACCAAATACACAGTACATCCCTACACCTTGTGACCACAAACAGTCAGTTTAGCTCTATACTGTCTGTCACATGCCTTATGTTTCATAAGCAGCATGTGAGGAATGACAGAGACAGCTGTGGCCAGTTGAGTCTTCTCAGCTGTTAGTCATCTTATGTGAATCCCTGCATACAACACAAGGAATCATCTGCTCTACGTGAGTCACTGTTCCACTTTTTATAGAATATCATTACTACCATGTAGGCAGACACTTTCAATCCCACAGGGCGAGCAGCAGTGTTTGGTTGAGTGCTTTGTTGACTATGAAAAAGCCCTGGAGTTGGTTACAGTCGGCATAAGTAGAGAATGAGTCATCAGCTGCTCCTGTGGAGGGTGAAGTCTGGGCAACAAGAGAAACTGCTGATCTGATCTCCCCTACGGTAACAAGTCTCAAGCTTCGGCTACGTCAGGCTCAAAGATCCCGTGGTTCTGATAGTGTGGGTGATTATATTTTAGTATGCCTATTGGGTTTAAATGGACTAGAAGAGAGATGGGGCACCGTTGCTGCAGCTTTGCTTGGTTTACAGAGCTGGGCAGCTCCTCCCCCTTCCTGTGAATGGAAACGTTGAGAGGTTCCTCTGGCATGAGGCCTGCTCTCTGCAGTACAGACAGTGTGGCTACACTATAATGGGGGTGTGGCCTTTCAGGAAAATGGCAGCAACCACATAGGAATCAGCACCACATGTCGAAGTAGCACACACTACTAATCAACACAACAGCTGGGCCCTTGAAAGGACACGATTGTGTGTTTGATGTCTTCTCAATAGCTGAGGAATGAACAGAGTCTCTGTGTAAAGTCATATGGAGTGAATCAGGAAGCCAGTGGTGTTTTTACCTTGTTCAGCCATTCAACTTTCTCAACATCTGGAAAGTTTACCTGTTAAAAAAAGAAACGAGAATACATGTATAAATTGTGCAGAGAGGTCGAGTGAGGTAAACAACCACAGGAAAAGATTCGACCATGACGGATGCAACACATGGAGAGGTCATCAACAAAGCTTCAACCCAATGCTTTGTGCACCTGGTTTTGGACAAAGCCATTATTTCCAAATATTAAAGTCAATTAAATGATCACATTGATTAATATAGCTGTCTGCTACATACTTTAACTTTATATATCAGGCGAATTTGCAGGGTTTCCTTCTTTACATTGCATTTTGTTATTAGTCAGAGCATCTTTAAGAGGACAAGATCCTCCTCTGAGCAGTGGCAGTATGTTTGGTGTCCGGTTACACAAGCATCGCTGGAAGTCACTCACTGGAATAAGTCCCCACATGGACCATTAGGGTGTGGCCAGATGTTCTGAGGCTAAATGTAGGTTTCAACATGCACGAATCGAAATTCTATAATTCAAAATGTCAACAGGATTAGAGAGTTGTTGAATGCACCCAAGATTGTCCCCGTTGGGTTTTCAAGTCCAACCTTCAAAATACCACAAACGTGTCAGGGATATTATGATGTTGGGACACTGCTGGAAGGAAGATTACTGTAGGACGCGTGTGTGTGTGTGTGTGTGTGTGAGGGGTTTTCACCACACACTGGGTTCATTTCTTACCCATGCGGGAAGGTCTCGCTTGATTTTGGACACTTTGGAGGATGTGTACTCCTGCTCGGTGTCGAGCAGCTGGAAGGCGGACCTCAGCCGCTCCTCCTTGGCCTCTCGGGCATGTTTCCATCCTGTGTAGACCATCATCCCGCACACCAGCAGGCTGGTACTGACCCGGTAGTACCCGGCCAGGTAGACAGGCAGCAAGGCGCCCAGACACTTCCCGAAGGTCCAGAGCACCGCGACGGCATTGATCCCCTTCGGCTTGGGAACTTCTTGTCCTCCGTCGTTGACGCTGCTCAGCGCGCTGCTCTTCGTCTCGGCTGTCTCCGGACCTTCGGCTCCCTTCGGCCCACTCGACTCGGATTTCTCGCTTTGCATCGTAGTGTCCTCTAACGCCCAGAGATGCCAAGAGATATAACTATTTGGTTGAAAAAAACTACCAGTTAAAGGTGTGTTGTAGCAGATCTATCGGTCTCTGACATTGCTTAGCAGTTGAACATCGACTCGCTGCCGCAGGAGCACTCGCACGATGTTTGTTACCTTTTCTGCTTTAACGTCCAGGTCGCATCTTGATCGCATTAAACTTTACTTAGCCCGGTTGACTTTGAGCAGTCTTATTGAATACGCAGGAGAAGTGGCTGACTTCAGTAAGTTGGGTTTCGTCTCGCTGTCCCGTTATTGAATGAAAACACGCCCACTGGGACAAAACATGCATCTTTGACTCTTTCGGTGCTGCTGCAGCTGCAGCGGTCGTCCGTCCGTCAGTCCTCCGACCAGGATCACCCGCACTGCAGCAGTAACATGCATTCAACCTTTAGATAAAGACTATACATGCTTCAGTTGCTGAATGTGAACATTCATTAAACATTTCATTAAACATTTCTGTTGTTCAGTTTATCTAAAAATAATTCCAGTTCCTTACCGTAGAACACCAAACGCTCCATCCGTGTAGTCACTCTCACATTTCAATGTTTTACATGGAGGTGTGCACAGTGGGACTCCACCCAAGGATGTTTATATATCTCTGTCACCTTAACTTATGTATCTTACCTGTGCATATAAAACATTCGCTGTAACAAACACACAAACACACACACACACACACTGTTGAATGGTTGTTATTCATATTGAATTGTGCAAAGTACTAAAGTTAATTTACAGCTCAAGTATAAACACAAATGGCTCCCTTAGTCTTTATTTGTCCATGAGCACTGCACAGCAGTCTTGCAGTAGCGCTTCAACCACGAGGGGATCGTGTCACGCAATTTCTGTTTGTTGGTTTGTGCCTGTTTGAAAAGATCCTTTTGGTACACAGACCTGTACCAAGGTTGACAGGTGAGGAAATATGTGTTTGTATAGTTGCTACGGAAGAGACTGAAAGAGGTCTATTTCCTGTCTTCTGATGGAGAAGTGTAAGTTTCATCCTCATTATTATCACTACTTTGCCATCAGCCAAGTCCCATCCAGATAAAATGTTAAAAATCCCCAGTGAGGATGATGGTTTTTCTTATTGTTCGTGCAACTCTGACAATCATTTAATGCGGCAAAGTGTTGATCCTCATACTTTGACTCACAATGGGGTACGACACCATGGGCGAGGTGGCATGACTCATCGTGATACCGGGCAGAGGCTGGGTCATTGACACTGCAACTGGTGCCACAGACACAGCCACCGGCGCCATAGAGACAGGAGGCGCCAACCCTTGGGCAATGGTTTGCACAAGGGCAGCTGAGAGCGGGGTGATCTCAGGGTTGAGGTGAGGCGGTGGGGCGGAAGGTGGAGCAGCATTGGACGGCGGCACTGCAGGGGCACCGGTTGAAACTACCAGGTCCTGTTGGGTGACAGATCGAGACTGCAGTCCAGCGCTGCTCAGCGTGGTGTGAGTCTGGGCGATGCTGTGGTTGTAGGAACTGACTGCACCCAGAGGAGCCGTAAGAGTCTGCTCAGTGGGCACAGGAGTGGAAGACAGTGTCATCACCTTGGCCTGGTTTCGGAACTGGGCGTTCTGGTCCAGGAGAACCTCATTTGTAGCAATGAGATTTGAAACCTAAGAAATACAGACGTGAAACAGATTAGAGGGTAAAAGGGTTATGCAAGTCCAAATTAGCCCGGAAATTGTTCTAGACATGTTCTAAGAAGCTTTTATATTAAGCCCTCTTTTCCATAAATGTAGGTTAAAAATATTTTATAACTGACATTCATTTCTTATGATGTTGCACATCTCGACAGCAATATTTGAAATGCTCCCCAAATAAGACCTTTAATGTTTCAGTCAGGTGACATGAACATGAACAGAAAAATCTCTGGTGATATCTTCCACATGATGTTAGCGCCTTTCTCTATAATTGTTTACTTTCTCAGCCGTCGCAACTGCCAGATGAAGTCAATGGGCCTCTGTGTGAATCAAGCGTATGCCCGATCTTAAATATTTGCATCTGAAATCTGTAAGAACTTTCGTGCAGCTGAAGATGGGTGGCGTACTGGTGAGTGTTATATTGTGCTAGAAATTTGTCAAGTCTGCATTATCTTTCATCGACATCACTGACGAACCAAGGAACTGATGCACTTCCTCATTGGTGGATGGTACTACATTAGCATACTAACCTGTTTCTTCAACTCTTCCACTCTCTTTCTCAGCAGCGAGTTTTCTTCCTCCAGGAACCTGTATTCCAGAGGACGAGGGGGCAAGGTGGCTTGGATTCCAAGCTCATAGTGTCCTCCTCCGCTCCCATCTGTCAGTCGCAGCCCCTCCAAACGTCTTCTTTTGAACTGTAAGGCAGTGTGGTCCATGGAGGCCTCCAGCGATCCGGCATCAAACAGTCCACTCTCAAGCAAGGGGTCATATACTGAGCATGAGCTTCTGTCGTAACGTCTCTGTCCTGAAGGGCCTATAGACAGACAACCACTCATTCCCCCTACACCTACTCCCCCAACTCCTAACATACTTGGATCTCTGTAACCACCCAAGCTGGGACAGCCCATTCCCATCATATTATTTCCACCTCCACCTCCCACAAGTCCTGACATTACCCCACCGGCACCTCCTCCTCCGCCACCTATACCACCTACTGCATTTACTATTCCACTAGAAATGGGCCCTATAACGCCACCCACTCCAACCCTGGAAGGCTCATATTCATAGTCCTTTTTGACATGGCGAAATTTACATTTATTGCCCCTCTGGCACTCTCCCTTCAGGAAGTCTCTGCAGATAGGGACCTCCCCTCGGCTATGAGGGAGATCCATGGGAGACAGGCCCAGACGTGCTGCAACTTTCCCTCTTAGTCTGAGAGGCAGCTCTCCCATTTTCTTGTAGTAGTCCTCGTCATCTTTAGATCCATGGACGAATCGACAGTTGGAGCGCAAACACTCTTTATTCTGATGGTCATGGCAGAAGATGAATTCGTTTTTTTGCACTCCCAAGTCTGACACTTCATTAAAGTCTGGGTGTCTGAAGCGGCAGCGTTTTCCTCTCTTACACACGTTGCGTACAAAATCCCTGCAGACACCATCCAATGCCAGTCCTGCACCTTGCCCCCCACCTGCCCCATTCCCGCAATTATTGCCGTTTCCGAGTGCACCTCCACCCCCCATACTCCCAGAGCCAGAGACGTGTCCACCTACACCTCCTCCTGAACTCCCTCTGCCCTCTGCCGAACACCCTGCCAGACCAGACCCTGGTCCTCCTTCCTCACCCAGATTACCCCCACTGCCACCACCACCTGACAGGTAGGAACCGTCCCGGTCAGGCATGGCGCTCGGCCCAGCTCATGGAGAAAACAACACTTATGTGTGTGATGGGGGCTGATGTCACCATGTGAACATTCACATATGGAGGACAGGAAGACATGAATACTTTTCCCTTGGAAGAGTGCTTTCTTCTATTCATAGATCTACAAGACAAGAAATTCAAAGCCAAAATTAATTATACTATTGACAGCATAAGATATGAAGGATACCAATGAAGAATGCACAATCAAGACTGGAAAGGGTTATGGCTGATCCACATACATGAAACATTAACTGGTTCATAAGGAGCACTGGTGTTGTTGTTCCAACTGGTGGGAAACACCAACTAACAATCTTACTAAAGAAATGATTATACTCAGCTGAAGCTGATATGGATAATAATGCTTATTGCTGTTAAATACAGCATCGTTTCTGTCTTGTAATATTGTGGGATAAGAAAGTTAAGTCACAGAATAGTGCGACGAGCCCGCCGTGCTCCATGGCTAGCTGATGTTAGCAAGCAAACGGTAACTGGCTACCATGCTAATGTTGACTTACCGAATCAACGAGCAGCACCAAGATTCAGAGAACTACTGAGTGACCCGTATGCAGAAATGCATCGCTCTGATGCGCACAAAATGATAACGATGTATTTGCTGACAGCAACACACAGGTGTGTGTGTTGTTGTAGGTAATTCCTAAAGGCCCTAACACTGTTGTTTACCACTTTTCTTTGTGCAACTTTTAGTACCAACGAAGAAGACGACCCACTCTTATTCGCCGTTTCCTCTTTGACGTCTCTGCCCTCTAGTGGTGAGAATGACGCTGAAATAAGCTTCCCTTTTGATTTAGAAGATTATACAAGGTTTTAAATACTTTTTATAGCTCCAGATGACAGTCCCACCGCTAAACCAAAGTGCCGTAAGATAGGAAGAACAGCTATGAACGACGGGGTATTTAATTAGATGTTCACAATGTGTGCGTAGTTTTAAAAAAAGGCGTTAATATCTTCAGTATGTCAAAGAAACTGACTTTTGGGCGTCGGGGTTAGAAGCATGAGCATATGCTGAGTGCTGCTTCTGCCTACTTCTACGTAACTATGGGAATTAGCCGACAAATAGCAGGCAAGCTGCAATTCAAGGTAAACTTCTTCACAATTAAGAGTTGAGTTCCTCGACTGTGCCCGTCGTCTCTAGCATGGCAGTGGTCGCCTGCACACAAGCCTGCGTGCTTCTGCTCATCTGCTTATCAGAAGCCGTTTCTACTGCAACCAGAAACTACTACGAGACCATCAATGTTGAGCCAACAGCAACTGACAGACAGATAAAAAAGGCTTTCCACAAACTGGCCTTAAAGTTCCACCCTGATAAAAACGGCTCCGCAGATGCGGAGAAAACGTTCAGAGAGATAGCTGAAGGTAAAAACATCTTCAGTTTCTATTCAGCAGGTTTGTCCTGCTTCAACCGGTGCAGTCTCATGCAAAAGCTTGTAATGTGAAGTTTCTAACTGTACAGTCAGGCAATATATTTGAACAGCCATTAACTACTGCTCTAATGTGACATACAGTATCTTTGCACGTCTGAATAGCAAAACGTTTAAGATGGTTTATATCAGGACGGTTGTATTAAACAACAGTCTGAGACAAGTTGAAGGAAAAGGACCAACACAGAGTGATGGGTTAGTCTAAATCTCCCATAGCTGTTCAATTGAGTTGAGCTCTGGTGACTGCAGAGGCCTGAGCATACATTCAGTGACCCCTGTTCCCCTGCAGAGGGGGGCATTGTCATCCTATGTTTGTAATTTATATGTTGTATACTTTTATTAATCCCTCAAGGGCAATTCTTCTCTGCACTTAACCCATCCGTAGGTGAACACACACACACACATCGGAGCAGTGGGCTGCCACATTAATGGTGCCCTCATTTATTCAGTTTTTTTCTATAATCTGTCACCAGTCTGTACCTATAATCTGGAAACTGACTGCCCTTTTCATTGTTTATCTTCACTAAACCCTTTTCCCATTATTCAGCCTACACAGTCCTCTCTAACCGAGAGAAGAGGAGACTCTATGACACTTTGGGCCACAAGGCTTTCCTTCAAAATGAGGCCTCTGTTGAGCCTGAGGATGCAGAAGAGCCGATCTTCCACTTCAGTTTTTATGACCAGTTCCAGGATTTAGAGGACCTTTCCTTTGGCGAGGAGTCACACCTCCACTGGAGTTTTCCTCAGGACTGGGAGGATGAGGATGGTCCATATGAATATTACAGTTTTGAGGGACCTGAATTCGGCTTTCATTTTGGGGTTGGGGAAGAAAACGAGGAAGAACCCCACTGATAATCTAAAATATAGCAAATGTTGTGTGTGTGAGATATCCTGTCGTCTAACTAGTATGACTGTTATTGATTAATGTATTTAAAGTGCCCATATTAAACTGCTGATTCAGAACGTGTGTGTTGTTTTCAGTGTGTGTAAACGTGTTTCTTTGGCGCACTGGGTGTGTTCTGCCTCTTCTACTGGATAACTTGTAAATTCAGGGTTGTTAACAGGATTGTGAAGTTGACAGTGAGGCGACTGACTGGACCGTTAAGGCCCCTTTTCCTGTGTGGGTGTGTCGAAGGCCTGAGTTACTGACTAACATACCATCCACTCCTCTTTTTTCCTTCGACAGCACTTTAGATTTGGCACAGTTATACTCTATTTCTTATAGGTCCAGTGTGCACTTTGACCCAGAGGATATCCTGTGCCTTCTCAGCAGTTGGAGTGTGAGCGCATTACAGCCAACATTGGAGGAAAGATCTTTATGCTCTGTTATCGGTAGAAAAGGGACATTTAAGCAATCTACAAAGCAGAATAAGAGGACCTGCAAACATTAACCTAGAAGTGCAACGATGATGGTGAGTGTGCCTCAGATATGTTGTTTTTGACGACCTGTGAGTATCATGTGACGGCCATCCGAGCTGGTCATACATCCATAGAAAAAGCGCAGGCTAAGTGAAGCGCTGCTTCCCTGTAAATTACATTTGCATGCTAATTGAAATAAGTTTACTCCCTGGGTGATTAACCTTCAGCTGATCGGTCTCATTTTTTTTTTCTCGTTGCAGGAAGAGGTAAAAGAGGTGACACCTTCTCTGAGTGTCCATGGTCATAGCATCAAGGTTACAGAGGTGCTGAAAGACGGGGACACACTCACTTTCCTCATTGTGTCTCAAAAGGTGAGAAAATCACAAATGATTCACTTTTAATACAAAGTAATTATCACCATAGCCATGATATGTGTTTGGCTTCAACGTTGCATATTACAAGAACTTTTCTAAACCACACCATAAAAGAGGTGTTAATATGTAAACCTGCTGTGGTTGTTTGTCCACTCAGTTTATGAGATTTCCTCCCATGAAGACTTTGTAAAATCAGGCTGTTGGATGTGATATAATCGAGCTGCCTTGTCTCACCTGCCTGCTCCAGCTGTCTGGGACTGGGGAGTACCATGTGGACCGGACCTATGAGGACTTTGAATGGCTACAGCAGCACCTGTTCTCTCAGGAGGATGTTCCAGGGATACAGGGAGTCATAGTCAGTACAATAATCTGTTGTCATCAATCCCCTCGTTGTGTTGTAAACCAAAACACAAGGAAATGTGTTTGAGGAAATATGTTCTGAGGTAAAATTGTTGCTTAGTAATTAATTCCACGGATCAGTTGACAACTTGCATGCTGTCATCTGTTTTTCTAATCACCCTCCTGTAATTCTACCGGAATCTGATATTCTCAGGAGCAAAACCACATGCTGCAAATTACCCCATTTATTTTATAAGCTGACTTAACAGCAGGTTAAAAGAAGTGATGCATCCATCCAAGTTAGGGGTGCATTTCCATTCTTTTATGTTGCTTCCCCTTTTCCCTTCCTTTCCTTACATCCTCCTTTCCTTTGTAATCCAGAAGCTGATTACAGCGCAGCCGTTCTGTCAGGAGACATTTTAGTAGATAAAGTAGGATCTTTTTTGTCTGCTTGGATGTTTTTTCAAGACAATGCAACACTCCTCCTGTCAGGAAGCGCTTTTAGTGCAGCACTTCCTGAAAAGGGACATGGCAGTGTGTGTTGTGGAGGTTGTGTTTGTAGTGTATTACACAAGATCGCTGATCCAAAGCATAACGTGTGCAAACTATAACCCCGCTGAGCTAAGCACTCTGCATCAACATTCAAATAATAAAAGAGACTCTTGAGACAAGCTCCTTATTTAAACAGGTTTTATTCTTGAAAAATCTTTAAAGAACGTTTCTTCTTGTTCCCAAGTTTCCTCCTCTTCCTGCGAAGGCTCAGGTGAATGCATCTGCGAAGGTGTTGAAACAGCTTGGTGAGTGAAGCCGCCTGCATGAACAACAATAATACGTTTCAATTTAGATTTAAAAGGGAAATCAACCAAACATCTGCTCCTCAGATTCAGTGTCTGCTCTGTGGTGTAGCCCTCTGTGTACGTAACGATCACCCCCTGCAGGTTTCCTCGGTCTGGCGGAGTGGCAGCTGTACTGTGCAGCACTACAAACCTTCCTCCACCAGGTCGCCGCCCACAAATTACTCAGCAAAAACAAAGCTGTCGACATCTTCCTGACTAGCTCAGACGTAAGTAGATGCTAAGGAAAGGCTTTATTTATGTGCATCTGCCTTTATGAAATAGACTTAGACCTCCATTGACATTGTGTCAGACTGGAGAGAATAACAGACTGTATTTGTTAGTATCCAAATGTGAGAGGAGAACTTCATCTACTTCCCCTCCAGTTAATCCGTCTGCAGCCTCTAACCCAGACACCAAACACACCAGGAGCAAAACCTCCAGTCACACAATATGGTCATATTTAAATCCAGACTTAATGAATTGACAAGCTCACGACATCCCAGCACTCGACAATATTACAATGACTGACACAATTGGAGGAGTGTTTCAAATACAGCTGCTTTCAGGCAGTGAAGAAGGCAGCTCCTGAACTGAGACGCAACACGTTGGTCTGTAGATAAATACACGTTTGGATAAGTCAACAAGTGTGTGGGTGGAATACAACAAAAGTATTGGAAGGACATTTTAAAATGGGCCGTCGAATAAACAAGATTACAAGCTCTCAGCCTGCGGGGTGTGTCTGCAGAATGAAATTACAAGGAAACATACAACAGGAACCTCTGGTCTTCATGACTGAGTCACTTCCCCGAAGCCTTGGTTTTAGAAGGATATTACAAATAGTCCTGTTGTCCCCCCGTTGCCTTTAATAAAGGGACATTATACACTTGCTGCATTTGGGACTTAAACCTGTTGATTTTATGCATTTTGATAGGAAACACTTAAATACACAAAGTATTGCAATACCTTATTTCATGGAGGGCATGGAAGCCTGACCCTGTATATGGAGCATTGACATATGTGTGTTTATATCTGATGAGTGTGTAGCTTTCTAAAGCCGAGACCGTTGAGTCTGTCATGCACACTCTTATTCATTCGGTGTATCTAAACTGTATCTGTAAAGAGAATCTGAGGAAAATCATATTTTAATTGTGTCTTTGTGCGTAGCCTCCAGGCAGACAGAGAACGAAGAGAAACATTTTCAACCGGCTGAGTCAAGCAGTGGAGGAGATGAGAAAAGAAGGACATAAGGTACTCGACCTGGACTTCAGAATCAACCTTAATGTTGTACGTTGAACAGTCTTGATGCTGTAGGTTCGCATTTGCAGGATGTCGACGAGTTCTTTCAAAACAAACGGGATCATAACCTCGCTCTAAACGGCTGGACCAAGAGCGCAGCTGAGGTGAGTCAGTTGTTTTTGTGTTTGTCTCCCGCCCTCCTTCCTTCCGCAGTAACACCAGACAAGCACCATCCTGTTTGATTTTTGACCTTTAATTTGTCCTGCAGAGATTCCTCGATGTGGTGCTAACAGAGCAAAGTAAGAAAACAACTACACACTCGTGTGTGTCTGAGGTCTGGGAGATGAGAAGAGCTGATTGGCTGTATCTCCCTGGGGGGTTATGTGCTGCAAGATTCAATCGTTTATTACAGTTTACCCACATCACAACTCCAATTCTATTTGGCCTGAATGGTGCACATGTGTTCTATGTGTTCGCAGAAATAGCAATGGCCTGTGGGCACTTCGCAGTAGCTCTGCTCCTGTGCGTGGAACCAGGAGAGGATCCTGACAAACAGGCTTTTACTAAGTGAGACAATAATGACATTGACTCTGCATATCAGATGTACTTAAAGTGCAACTTTGTATAACTGTGAAAACTAAATGACAAATTGAAAACAACTTCTTGTAGGATTTGCGTGAAATTATCAGAAGTCTTTGACTCCTTGAAGGTAATTTGTTTCTTTTTCAACACATATTGAATTACATGTTAGTGCCCTGTTTGTTTTACAAAACAACTGTTTGTGTGTGAGCAGAAAAACTCGACGAGTGTTGCCGAGAACAACATGAGCACTCTCGGACTCGGCCTGGATCTGGATTCTCGCTATTTGGAGGCAGAAAAGGTGCAAGATTTGTTCTCCTAATCTCATTTCTCTCAACCCCGACCAGTCGAGGCAGATGGCCGTCCACCCTCAATCTGTTTCACTTGCCACTGTTGCCAAGCGTCTTCTCTTGGGGGACATGTTGGGTCTGAGTAAATTCATAAGAGTACCAGTGCCCTGTGTGTTAATATGCATAAGATGACCACTGTAATTAAATATTGTCCCCTCCGTTTATATTTGCAGGGCTACATTTAGCATATTTCCGACACTTCCTGAGCTGACGACATTATGTTGCGTCCACAAAGTCACCAGACTCCATTAACAAAAATGTTTTTACCACACAAAAGACAGGATTTGCTGACGCTGCATTTAATTTCTTTGTGCTATTGTTGTTTTAGCAGGTTAGTTTGGTTCCGAACTTACTCAAAGTTTGTTTTGTTTTGCCTTTGAAACGGACACATCTACTAGCTGAGCAGCATTAGGAAGGATTTGTTGGTTTGGCATCAGCTGCTCACATGGATTGCATCCGTGATGTAATATGATGATCATGTCCCTAACAGGAGATGCTTTTCAGAAGAACCTGTAAACTAGTCGAGGTGGAAACTGCCAGAAGGAATGCAGAGAAGGCCAAACCTGTGAAGAAGGCTGCTGTGAGTGTGTGTCATCTATATATTCTGTGAGCGCACTGCAGGTGTACTTTCACCCTTTGGACCAGCAGGTGTCAGTAAAGCTCTGCTAATATGAATTAGCAGTAGCAGTTAAACCACCAAGGTGAAACTGATGAGAGGGTGAATTATATTCATGTTGATGAAGATCCAAGTGTGTAATACTAATTAAACACTTTTCATATTCATCAGTTGGAGGACGTGAAGAAAGCAGCCGAGACAGAGTTTGATCACATCTGTGGAGTGGCCAAACAGGAGGTAAACATCCAAATTGAATACTAACTCAACTGCTACTAACGTCGTGTTCACTGCTGCACGTTTGAGTGTGCTGAGCTTCTTTCAGATCGCACAGTTCCAGGGTGAACGTCTGGGGATGTTGCAACAGGCTCTGATTCATTGGTGTGAAAAGCAGCTTCATACAGCCAGAGAGAGCGCCGACCAGTTCAACCAGCACCTCCAAGCCTTCAAGGGGATGGTCTGATGACTCCACCCCCACCCCCACCCCCCTGAGGAGATGTTTAGCTCGGGGATAACCCACACACGTCATACACCTGGTGTGCTGTCGCCCCTCAATTCAGTGTAAATAGAGAAATTTAAGAGAAGTGACACCTTCCTGATAATGAAAACAACGTCCCTTCCCACTCAAACGTAATCACACACTCTTATTCATCGCTTTAAAGCCCCCGTGGAAACGACTGTGTTGATACCTTAGCAGCTGATATGTTAGCTGGTGATTCCGCTGCGTGTGAAACCGTGAACGTACGCTCCTCTGCACTCATACTCTTGTGCTCTGTGAGTGTTTTGTGCTGCTCTCCAGCCACTACATCACCTGGGGGTCACACAAAATAAAGTGTGATGAATTGATTCCCAAAGCACCTGCTTGCTTGTGTGTGTTTCTTGCTCTTGGATCATTAATCAGTTGGTTTGAGTGCTCCTGCAAGGACGTGGCAGCAAGGACACTCGGCTGGGCTTGTTGTCTGGCTTTTGAAACTGTTCCGCCTCTGTGAATATCTGTTAATAATAATCTCTCTTACCATTGCACTAATTTAATATTGTTCACTGAGACCCAAAACTAGATGCATTTCTTCACGTAAGCACAATGTCACCCTCCCCTTCCCATTGTGCTGTGCACCGTGGGTCCGTATCTCAGAACTGCTGTGTGCTTCATCTCATCTGTTCCGGCCTGTAATCTCTCCATTGGGTGGATAAGGAGGAGGGGTTCCCATTTGAGGGAATGAGTCAGAGAGAGATAGATGACTGGTCTCATACGAAGAGAGGGTGGAGAGGAGGCTTTGCACATTTGACAATGAAGGAGTCGATAAAGGACAATCATCCCGTGGACCGCCACCCCAAACACTGTAAATAGCAGATTTCAATGATAAGCCAAACTGTAGCCAGAGAGGAGTAATTACTGTGTGGAACAATGGGCCAAGTCTTTGGTTGGAATGATAAACTGCCGACTATTGGCATTTTTATATCCTTGATATGTTTCCCTGATAGTCATTTCTTCATCTGTACACTCAAGCCTGTCAGCCATTAATCTATCTCGTCCTCAGATAGGAATCACACTCTGCACGCCGTGTGTGAAAAAGGATCAACCTGCTGAGGTTCGGTGCATTTACACATGGAACTGACAGCAAGTTCCTGCAACAGCACGCGGGGAAAAAAGGAAAACTGTAGCTCGGCAGGTTTAGCAGGTTCTTCACTCTCTGCACTCGTCTCTTACATCAATCTGCACGTTTATTTTAAAAGCAACATTTATGTTCATATCTGATCCCCCGTCATTCTGTGCTCCGTTTAACGTCCTCCAGGTTGTTCCAACATGATGTTCACTCTCCTTGTACTACACATTTATTGGTCATTAAATGCAACAATTTCATTGTTCATTTTTTGGATTTATTGGCTTTAATGAGGCGAAGTAAAAGTTCAATGGAAGGAGTTTATGGAGCATTTTAATGACTCAGGTTTTACGTCTTTATCTGAGAGCTCTGTCTAATAGCTCTTTTTGGACAGGATTCTATATATTGCAGCATCCTTCTTCCTGCTCAGAGCTGTGAAGCTTCCATCCCTGCTGCTTGTCACTGATGATGAATTTCACAACAGGAGAGCCACATTTCTGGCACTTTCATTCTGGTGCTGCAGGAGCTAACTAGCGCTCACGGTGGGTGCACACGGACTCACACACACTAATGAGAGCCCTTTTCAACTGCTGAGAGCATGACCCAGATCAAGGACGACGTGATCATGGCAACGCTGCATGCATGTATTTTTGCATCCCATTGGAAACATTCACTCGGAGCAGATTTGCTAAAGTAGCTCATTACTGGTGGAAAGGCAGCACTCAGCATATTCCCCATATGGCCTGACAAAGACCTGATTGTCAAGGCAATAGCTTGACTCATACACAAAGTGTGGCAGGGCCTTATGACGTCTCAACAATGCAGATACACTACACCAGTTTGACGAACATGACATTCTGCTTCATGATGCAAAACAAGGAGACAAACCAGACTTGATTAGCAGTCTATAATCTGTGTTTATTCAGGAGGTGATTGTCTGTTCTCTGTCGCTTTAGGGGTGATTTGTATGTTGACAACAAGATATGTTATTGAAGCTTGTCAAGGTATGGACGGATTCATATTCATGGATTTATTGATAATTAATCGTCCTCGGTCCGATTTTGTCACACTTTGATTCCAAACTTCTTTCATTTCCTGCAACATCTGCTTGACTGACTCATCTGTTAATTAACTTAATACAACCACTACATGTAATAGCTGTCTTGCCTTTTCCTGACAGGTAACCGCATTGCTGTTCTGCATCTTCACAGGCAGCTTTGATATCGTAGAGAAGCTCCGGCTCCGGGGGAAGATGCAAGAACCAAATTTGACTGCAGAATTGTGATATGAAAGTCTCTCCTGCTCAAACTATCCAATCAAGACCTGGCACCCCTGCCAATTACAGGGGGTTCGGGAAACTTAAAAAAAGAAGAGAAATAAACCTTGAGTGCTTTAATCTTATATTCACTTGCATGGTGCTTCTGTCATAATGTCCACGGCTCCACTCTGCTCTATCACAAATTAGCGAGTGTGTTGCGGCAGAGTTGTGTCAACCCAAGGTTGTCGGCACCTCATTAAATCTAATCACTGCCATACACAGATTATGACTCATTAAAAGTTTGTAGGATGGAGAATGAGACAGGAGGAGAGGGAGAAAAAGAGAAACGCCATAATGCAGATGCTCCAACCATCTGTAGTGTGTGCAGGTTCGTGAGGCTCATCCTATCCTGAGCGCTCAGCGCTGCTATGCAAATACTGCAAAATGAAACCTCACAGTCCTAAAAGCAACCCTGATGGCAGCACTCCACCAATAATTTGGATAGTGGATACTGTATCAATTTTCTCTCCAGCATTGCAAAGCATTAGAATTGCAAATTGTGTCCATTTGTCTGTTCACTAGTTAATGGAGTCATAAATATTTATGCTTTCACACTCCCTTCCTGGCTGCTTGCCATGCATTCAAAGGATTGCAGATGATGGTATGATATTGTTAATTAGGGTTTTGCAGGAGTAACGTCAGCTGTTAGCCTTTTGGACAGGTTGACATGCTGACTTATCTTCCATTTGCAACACACAGCAGAATCCACATGAAGATGATGAGGAATCTCTCAATCTACCAATTTCCCAGCAGCGTGAATTCTCTTCTCAAATGAAAGGCTCCAGTACAAAATAAAAGTATTGTCAAACAAGCAGAGGTGCTTTGTCATGAATATAAAATAGCGCAGAATTTAAAGTGCACATTTACACACACAAATACAAACGCGTCCATTAGAGAAAAATCAATAATTCATCAATTTTTCCACCGCGGCTCCGACCAGAGTAGCAGGGCGACCACACACAAGTGAGTTCTGCACTCCAGAGGTCATTTTCATCACATGTCTTCAACATGTGGCCTCCGTCATCAGCATCCTGTTTTACAGCACACTGGTCATCCCACTGGATTACTGTATCAATGGTTGTATTGCATAACATTTAACGACGTGGCAGAGCTGAAGATATATAGGAACCGGTTGTGATGATGAGGATGGGAGGGTTGCATCATCCTTGCTATTGTATCTATGGAATATATGAGGTGAGTTTTCTCCGAAATCTATGATGATCTGAGAAAACAATCTTGTTTTCAGTTTTACTGCGCCACCAAAGCTGTGCAGTATTCAAAGTATCAGTCAAGGTCACCACAGCGGGGTGATGCTCGCTGCCAAAGGGGCTCAAACCAGGGCCTACTGGTTGAAGGACAGACTCTCTGCTCACATCACCAACTTCATGTACAAGAAGGGCAAAGCAACCAGATGGAGAGACATCCGGGCCCGACAGGAAAAAAAAAAGGTTGAACATCTGTTTCGGGGATGTGTCCAAGCCCACTCTGGAACTCCAGACGAGCCTCGCTTCATCTTTCCTGCTGCTGTTTCGTCAGACTCAGATTTGACAAAGAGTTACAGCGACGACAGCAAACGCCTCCTGGATACTGCTGTTCATTTTCACATCGAGATAATGCAAGCAAGATCTCATTAATCCCAGTCAGAGACAATGGATTGTAAATCCTCATTATGGTTTGATAAGGATGCGTTAGACCTGCTGATTGTGTTTTCTGCTGCAGAGCAAACTCAGAGAAAAACATGCAACACTGCAAAACAAGCTGAGCATGCAGTTCCTGCAGCACGACACCTCTCACCAGCAATGGACGATACAGTACATGATCTAAACATGATTTAAACATGATCCTAACATGATCTAAACATGATCTGAACATGATCTGAACAGTGCAACATTGCCTCCGAAGCAGGATATCATTAGCTGGAACTGTAACCTGAGACAAGGCATCATAAGATTCCCAACTCACGTCGGACTGAGACGATACACAACAAACTCAGCTTTGGAATCTCATCAACAGCACCATGGACTCTCCGGAGTCAGACACTTCAGTGACAACATCCTTGTCTTTGGTGTAGAGAAGGTGCAGCGCATTGGAAAACATTTTTTTTTTAGAGAAAACACAGCAACAGTGTGAACAATGTGAATTTCACAAACGTCTTTGAAGCCATCGCATGCATCGCCTCCTCAGAACCGAGTGAAGTACAGAGTCTCCTAGGAATGGCACACTTCTGTGCACAATCCTTTTCCCTGATTTTTTCTTCAATCACACAGCCACCTCTTGAACTCACAAAGAATAGACATGAAACGGTCCTCGGGAACAAGACACAATGAGGCAATCAGCCCACTCAGACACTGACTCGTTAACAAGCCGGTCCAGAGCTCCCTCCACCGAGACCACGCACGTCATCGTGGATGCTAGCCCAGTTAGTCTAGGTGCGATCCTCGCTCGAAATATACACTGTGGCATATGCCAGTAGACAGAAGTACTCCAAGTCTGAGGGACGCCCTTGTCTGGAGCAGTTCATCATGATAACAGCTCACAAAACATTGGAGTTTATCTTCATTAACTCCGAAATCTAAGCCAGCAGTCAGGATTGAGAGACGGGCTCGCAGACTCCAACCTTATAAGTTCAAGGTAGTTGGAAAAACAATCCCACTAGACGACGTGTCTCCACAGAGCTTTCGCTCCCTGAGTTTCACAGATGATGTGGATGCACGTCTGTTTCATTTCAACACGTGCAGTGACGAAAGGAATGAACTCTGAAGACGTTCAAACTGGGACCTCAAATGATCTGCACCTGCTCAGAGGCATTTCTTCAGGCAGCTGGAAGGCTCTGAATGACAGCGCCTCTCCAAATATACTGCAGTGTCAGAGACCAGCTCCCTCTTCTTGACATGCTCTCAGACAGAAAAACACAAATGCTGAGACAAAGGAGAGGACACAGGACGGAACAGGTGATCGGATTAAGTTCAATGTCTAGGAAGGAAAACCCTGACACCTAAATAATCTAAGAAACAGAATCTATACACTTGATATATGTTGGGAATATAACAAGGAAGAAAACCAGACAGGAAAAACATACATGCATGAATATAATATCACTCAGTGGGAGATGTTTGAATTAGCGCGGCAGATGGCAGATTATTACAGAGAGCAGTGTTTTACTGAGCCCGGGCGGAGATGTTACAAAGTGATTTCAAGTGATGAGTACATTAGTAGATTCTTAACAAACCTCACCAGAGAAGCTGCTGTCTTCTCTCCACGTTTCATGTGTCTGCCGATATGTGCTGATAACATCTCAGAGTGGGAAGCAGCGACTTAAGTACTGATCGGGGGGGAAAGGAGAGTACAGGAGGGAGAAATTAAGGGATATTAGAGAGGAAGGAGGATGAGGAGGAGGAGAGTAGAACTCAAATAAAGAACAACCAAGAAAAACACACAGTTCTCTGGAAAAAAAAGGAGAATAATTGGACAGTGATTAAAGAATCTCGATCTTTCTACTTGGCTGATGGTATTAATCAAAGTCAGGCGGCTGAGTGAATTATTCTCCGGGAGTGATAATGAACGATGAGGGAGAGTGTGTCCAGTCTTGTCTGATTGGGTTACCTCTGTGCAGGGATTAACCCTTCTTCAGCTCTGAGAGCTGCAGTTACAGAGCACGGGGGAATACATCCACCCCTCCACTCCATCAGTCATATTCAATCTATCATTACTGCACCCGTGATGAGTTATGTTGGGTGCTTCTGTGACAAAGTGCTGTCCTGAAGTACTGTCAAATGATGAATACCTGACCTTATCTGTACTTTTTATACTTACAGGACAACTTTTGTACTGAGTACATTATTACGTGGGGACTCAGTATTCTTGGGTGTTGCATGTACATTCTGGCGTCTGAGAACAGACGTGGGCCGATACCTCTGGAACGTTTATTACCTGGTGCAGGATAACTGTGCTGATTGGACCATCGGAGGGGCACTTTGAGGCTGGTTGGACCCAAATACCTGCCCACATGATCCTGTGGAGTGACGGGTGCACAGACAATAGTCTGTCGCCATGTTTGCTAAAATCTGAAGTCGCAGCTGACACCAGTTTCTACGAGGAATGTCCTGGAATCACCTGTCTGAAATCACAAAGGACAAACGTGCGGTCCTGCAGCTTGAAGGAGTCGTCTGGGTTGTGCATTCTGAAGATTAAAATACCAAAGTTAAATCTGTCGTTATGTCTGTTGTCTCACACACACTTTTCAAAATTGGCACCAGGCCTTAGTCTGATCATGCTGCATTGAGGAAGATGCCCGTCCTCCTCCTCTTCATCTGGAATGATGATCAGCGGAAATGCACATGAGTCTGTTAATCTGAGTAGCTGATCATGAATATGAATGAGGATATGAATATATTGATGAAGTTTCTCCTCCCTTTGACCGTTAGTGTGGGTGCGCCAAGTGGAACCAATCAATCATCATAGAGGAACCACATGATTGACAGGCGGGATGCTGTGGATGCATCTGCACCTCCTCGGGTTGCTTGTGCATTCAAAGCCATTTTGACTCTGCACATACTAAACGCATAAATGAGCTCAGTAGTTGATCAGTTGATTTTGCAGTGTGCAGCAGTCTTAGAAAGCTGAATGGTTACTTTAACTTGCACTGCTTCGTCTCGTGCCCAAGTAGTTAATGAGGACTTGTTGTTATACTGGAACATTTGCAGCAGTTGAAAACAAAATGCAATGAATGCATCAACCCCGACAACTAATGACATCACAACACAGTATTCGTCGGGATGATAAACGACAGGCAAAACCAGGCACATACATTTTCTTAATGGTTTCATTGTCATTAAACTGATGAAAACAACTCCGGGGTTTAATGAGGCGTGCCAGTCAAATGGCAGACGGATTGATTGAAGTTATGGGGTGAAGTCAGGGGTCAGAATTTCATATTGACCTCTTATAATTGAAGTACCCTAAAGCACTAAATCTGACATAGTTGACACTTGATACTGCCGTGGCCTTTCCAGCGTGACACGGCTCTCAGTCACATTTCCACAGCTGCTGTCGGAGAGGAAAAGCTTCCTATAGCTGCTCACTGCTTCATTACGGGGCTAATGCTGCATCTCCTCTTCCTGCAGCCGTGGGATCATTTACCACCTTTTTACCTTCCGCTTCCCCCCATTTACACCAGGCCACCCAGTCCATGTAATGAATCAGGAGGTTCTAATGGTGGTCGGATCGCTGTGTTCCCCATGAAACATCGACTGCACAGCGCTTGATCCTCCAATTTTAATGGTGAAGTTATGATACATTATATGGAATGGATGGAAGGCAGAATGGACAAAATAGTGATCACGATTCTGTCTGATAAAATCCAAATCAAGCCCAAACTGTCCTGACTCCTCACTAACGTTCCTCCTGTCATGTCCTGGATCTGCGGTGACAACGAGTGCATTAACAGTGGAAGGAATCCCTGTGACAAGTGTGATGGTGGGAATTGTGACATGTATCCGCGGTGGCAGTATGGAGGGGGTGTGACAGGCCTGTCTACGCTGTGTCATGAGATAGTATGTCAGCGCCGTGTGCGACATTCCCTCAGGGACTCGGTTTGTGTTAAAGGGACACAAAAACCTCCGATAAATCCTATCGAGCGTCAGGACAGAGGCCAAAAATTATGAACGCTATTGTGCACGTAATTGGTGGATAATTTGTGGCCATCCAAAAGAAAGTGTTGTGTGATCATCTCTGGGGGGGAAACATAATCAGCTTATAGATGATTCTCTTTTGTTTGGTCAGTCTATGAAGGCTTTTAGCCTGCCAGAGGTGGCATCGCTTCAGGGTTGGACAATCGTGCCCCTTTTCAGCTTCACAATACCCAATGAGTCTGAGCAGTAGAAGTCTCTATCATGTGTCTACTGTCACTGTGCACTGCAGACCAAATGTCCCAAATATACTATCAGACGTCTTGAACTGCTTAATGTAAATTCTCCAACCCTGTAGTGTCTCTGGCTGCACGGCCGGGCCGATTAGCCGGATGAATGTTCAGTTTTATCTTCTCTCTGGCTCGTCTCACCTCACAGACGCACATCCCCTGTAATCTACTGTGGTTGAATTGGCTCAGATAAGATCAGCAGTAAAGAACCCACCTCGCTGATATTTCTTCGTCTAAAACTAAAACATTTACATCATGTGATGCCACATAAACCCTCATGTAATGATATCAATTAGTCCACATAACAAACTGCTCTGTAACTCTGCTGTCTGTCTCTCTCTGATTGGCTGTTCTATTCATCCATCATTCAAGCAACTGATACAATAACTATGCTTCCTTATGTGACTGATCGTCCCCCTGAACATTCCCATAGGCTGAGCGTGGTCTCGCAACATCCTGCAGGGAGGTCAGAGTTCACTGTCAAGCTCTTGAATACCGTTGACACGGTTTGACATCATTAGTCTGATTCCCTGGTTTTGTCTTAGTGCTCCAAACCTCATTCACCCTTCAGTGCGTAGGACTCTGTGTGGTTGGGACAGATGTTCGCTTGCAGAGGCAACGCCCCGTCAAAGCCTGGGAACTCGTGTGAAGGCACGTCCAGATCGGGATCACTCCGGTTGTTCACACGTATGCCATGCCTTCGCTCGGAAGGGTCAGCTGCTCAACTGTGGCACCGCCGGTGGGGGTGGGTGCGCTCGGTGCGATGCTTCTCCCTCTGCCCTCTTCCACATCCTATTGACGTCCTTAAGAGTCCGGGTTAGAGGTCAGCCCTTCAGCAGCGGCAGGGTCAAACCTAATCTCATGAATATGGAAGACCACTGGGCTCAGAGGGCCATCTGGTTGCTCTTTTGGAAACGGAACAAACGAGCCTGCTGAGAGGGTTCGTATTAGTGTAATCACTGTGCATTTCCCAGGCCTGAAACACAGTGAACCCCCCAACATCTGCAGATGGTTTGAATATAACAGATACATGTGTAGAATGTAACATATCATCAATTCAGTCCTGCATCTTTCATCACCTCCAACAGGGATGTTTTCATTGCTTCTTGTCAGCAGGATTATGCAAAAAAAAAAATATACAAAGCTGAATAAAATCTTCGAGCAGACGTTTCAACACTTCCTCAGGAAACATTATAGAGGTCTGTGCACACAGAATGTTATTCTAGTTATGAATATTAGACAGTCCTTCTGCAAGTTTACCTTCTCTAAGTGCCAAGAAAGTACCTGGTGATATCTAATAACAAACACAAACATTTAATATAGTAGAACATCTGTTGATCCCAATTATAATCAGATGTGTCTCTGTCTTTTTAATATCATTAAATATATAAACATTGTCCTCGTGGGTTTTTGATTGCTATTTCCAACCAATTCATTATGGTATTTGTATCTCAGATCTTGTTCATCACTGTGATGAGATTTTAATTGATTTCAACTTCGACAGAAAAATGCTTTTAATTCTCTCAGTTAAGGCTCGCTGGCACTTTTTCATACGGTTCAAGACACCGAGGTTGAACATGAACCTGCTCGGTGCAAATCAATTCAAACCCTTGATTGGATTTGATCTCATGGGATAATGTTTTTATCTCACTCAGTCAGATGAGTCCAAGAACAGTTAACGCTCGGATAACCACTTCATCTCTCTCTCTCTCTCTCCTTATCATTCTCTTAGGATTCCCTGTACCAGACAGTCCCCTGTCCTGGAACCTGTCTTTTTCCCTGGTTGTCAGTGACATTTACAGATATTCTACATCTGGATCCTCCTCATGGACGTTCAACCTCTCTTTCCCCCGTGTGAACAACTTTCTTCTCTTTCTCTCTCTCTCCATCGTGTGAGTCCTCGTGTGTGTGCGCCTCCACCGTGAGCAGTGTGAGGTGCTGGTCCCATCTGGAGACGGGTCAGCTCATCTTTATATATGATTTCAATTAAATCTATAATTGTATCATCCTCTTTTTTTCGTCCTGTAATTCTGTACTCTCGGTCTGTTCTGCATCCTTTGCATATCCGACGGTCCCGGAGGAGCGATCACTCCTCTGCTGGGATCTCTTCCCCCTGTTCAATTATTATTGTTGTGGGAAATAAGGGTCTAAGGATAGTAGGTGCCTTATGCTGAACAGATTGTGCAATTTGTTCCAGGTCCTTGTGGTGTCCTGAGGTGGAACAGATTCCTTTGTATCTCTCTACTGTCGGCTGACCAAAGGAAGAAATAAAAGCAAAAATATTTATAAGAAATAAATGTTGCTTCCCCGTCCTAATATATGGCAACGAGTTATAACACACACGGCAACAAAGAGGCACTTGTGTTATATACTGTATGGTGGAACATTCAATTAAAAGAGAGTGTGATATATGGAATAATTGGCGTCCAACGAACTCTGCATGTTTCCAGATGAGTCAGCTCACACTGTTTGTGTGAGACGACTCTTTCAATTAGGAGCAATAACCTTTCCATCGACTTGCATGCAAAGAGGATCCCATGTCAGCCTCTGGCTGTCATTCTGCTCTTCCCTCTGCTTCCTTCCATCAATTACAACTCCCACCGGTGAACAGACACAATGGACCCCTTTGTTTTTCGGGACTTTGAGTACATGTTTGTTTCAGGTGTGTATTTTTCATGTTTGAACACAGTGAGCAGCTTTTCTTTTGTATCA